>JBBUKS010000095.1:11788110-11807487 GCA_038050645.1 Hedychium gardnerianum | reverse complement strand
TGCAGCGATTAGGCTTCTAATTGCAGTGCACCGTATAGATTTTACTCTAATAAAATGATAATTTTAAGAATACTGATTGTTTGGATGATAACTTTTGTGAGATAAGATCGATCATTTTTAAAAGTAATTGGTCAGAAGATATGGATAAAACAACACCACATGTCAAGTGACATGGTTTATGGTGCTGATCTTGCAAGACCAGCACCAAACTTTCTGATGATAACTCAAGGCCATGTTGGTGTGCTAGTTTAGGAAGACCAGCACTACGTGGTGCTGGTTTTAGAAAACCAACACCAGCATTCGTGCCAGTTGGCACGCGCCCATATCTTATTGTGGAAGTCTCAAAATCATGATTAGAGGTTATATATACATTGTAGACACTTTCATATTCCATCTCATGAAAAAATTTCAGAAATCCAAGTCTTCTTGGTTCATCAATGAGTTTTGGGCAAAATTCATTGATGGACCTAGAGGACTCAGATCTGACCCATTCCAAGTCATGTAGATTCACATGACTCACGGAAGTCCAAATGTGCTCTTATTTATAAATTTTAGACCTTCCCAACATTGCTCCAGACCATTTGGAGAGTATTTCATATACTGGTGCTGGTCTTTGAAGACTAACACCAATATCCGTGCCACTTGACAAACACTCATTTCTTCTTATGGGAGTCTCAGAACCATGATTGGAGGTCATATATATATTGTAGACACTCTCATATTTCATCCCATGAAAAAATTTCAGAAATCCAAGCTCTCTAGGTCCATCAATGGGTTTCAATTAAAATTCATTGATAGACCTAGATGACTCAAAGCGAACCCATTCCAAGTCCTGTAGATTCACATGGCTCACGGGAGTCCAAATGTGCCCTTATTTATAAATTTTAGACTTTTTCAGCATTGTTCCAGATCATTTTGAGAGTATTTCACATAGTTGTGCTAATCTTTGAATACCAGCACCACGTTGATGCTGACATTTGAATATCAGCACCACGTTGGTGCTAGCCTTTGAAGACCAGCACCAGCATCTGTGCTGCTTGACATGTGCCCATATCTTCTTGTGAGAGTCTCAGAGCCATGATTGTAGACCATATATACATTATAGATGCTCTCATCTTCCCTCCCATGGAAAAATTTTAGAAATACAAGCCCTCTAGGTCCATCAATGAGTTTCGATAAAAACTCATTGATGGACCTAGAGAACTCAGATCAGACTCATTCTAAGTTCTGTAGATTTACATGGCTTATTGGAGTCTAAATGTGTCCTCATTTATAAATTTTAGACTTTCCCAGTATTGCTCCAGACTATTTAGAGAGTTTTTCACATAGTGGTGCTGGTCTTTGAAGATCAACACCAGTATTTGTGTCACTTGGCATGCGCCCATTTCTTCCCGTGGGAGTCTCAGAACCATGATTGGAGGTCATATATACATCGTAAATACTCTCATATTTCATCTCATGGAAAAATTTCAGAAATTCAAGTCCTCTAGATCCATCAATGAGTTTTGGTCAAAACCCATTGATGGACCTAGAGAACTCAGAGCGGACCCATTCCAAGTCCCGTAGATTCACATGGCTCACGGGAGTCCAAATGTTGTCTCATTTATAAATTTTAGACCTTCCCAGCATTGCTCCAGATCATTTGAAGAGTATTTCACATAGTAGTGCTGGTCTTTGAAGACCAGCACCACGTTGGTACTGGTCTTTGAAGACCAACACCAGCATCCATGCCACTTGACACATACCCATTTCTTCTTGTGAGAGTCTTAGAATCATGATTGGAGGTCATATATATATTGTAGACACTCTTATATTCCATCTTATGGAAAAAAAATTCAAAATTCCAAGCCCTTTATGTCCATCAATGGGTTTTGGTAAAAACTCATTGATGGACCTAGAGAACTTAGATCGGACCCATTCCAAGTCCTATAGATTCACATGACTCAATGGAGTCCAAATATGCCCTCATTTATAAATTTTAGACCTTCCCAATATTGTTCTAGACCATTTGGAGAGTTTTTCACATAGTGGTGTTGGTCTTTGAAGACCAGTACCAGCATCCGGCCACTTGGTACACGCCCATTTCTTCTTGTGGGAGTCTTAGAATCATGATTAGAGGTTATATATATATTGTAGACACTCTTATATTCCATCCCATGGAAAAATTTCAGCAATCCAAGCCCTCTAGGTCCATCAATAGATTTTGGTCAAAACTCATTGATGGATCTAGAGGACTCAGAGCGAACCCATTCCAAGTCCTGTAGATTCACATGACTCATGAGAGTCCAAATGTGCTCTCATTTATAAATTTTAGACATTTCCAGCATTGCTCCAGACCATTTGGATAGTATTTCACATAGTGGTGTTGGTCTTTGAATACCAGCATCACGTTGGTGCTGGTCTTTGAAGACTAGCATCAGCATTCGTGCCACTTGGTATGCGCCAATTTCTTCTTGTGGGAGTCTCATAACCATGATTGGAGGTTATATATACATTGTATACACTCTCATTCATGCCACTTGCCCTCATATACTGCTTTTAGGCCTTCTCAGCAATGATCTAAACGATTCTAAGCCTTTGTGTACATAGTGATACTGATTTAGGAAGACTAGCACCAACGTGATGCTATTTTTTCAAGACCAGCACCACGTTGATGCTGCTCTTTTAAACCAGCAACATGCTCCGTGTCAATTGACATGCGACCATAGCTTCTTGTGGGAGTCTCAGAACTATTATTGAAGGTCATATCTACCTTTTAGACACTCTCATCTTTCTTCCCATGCCAACATCTCAGAATTTCAAGTAAAAATATATCTCTTTGCACATTTATAGGAAATATCAAAATTTTCATGGAAGACTAGGATCACACATATCATAAAAACTCATTTGATAGAAGGAGGGGTTAGGTATATTTTTATACCGATTACCATAAATAATGCACACTTTCACTTGTTGTCTATTGACACAAAGACAATGATATTCAATCATTATAACTCTCTTGCATATGATCATAATGCAACGTCAGATTTTGAAGCAGTGGTGAGCTGACAAATCTCATGTTTATGTTAGTATTGCAGTAAATATTATAGTGTATGATAGTTTTTTCATTTCATTCTTATATATATCCGAATTTATAGAATATTCGCTTGAGAAACTTGCTTCTATTCATCCTGATTTAGAATATCATCATCCTATTGACAAATGAGTGTCGGTCACAGTTAATTGTCCACAAAAAAAAGTCAGATAAGTGAAAGAGAATCAATATAGTATAAATATGTAAATTAAATTTAAATTCGAAATACTAAATTGCTCATGTTATTTGCAGCAATGACTGTGGCTTCTTTGTGATACAATATATAAAATGTTTGTTATATGATCTAAAGATGAACTTCAAACAAGTAGATATGAAAAAAATTAGAATAGATGTATCAGTGTCAATTGTGAAGGGCAAGTTTTCAATATTTATTGACTAAATTATCCATTTTGTTATAACATAAAAACATGACTAGTGATTGTAAAACAAATATTGTGTAGTTAAGACCAACAAATATTATATATCTATATATGTTAAGTACAACAGAGTTATGATTTCTAATTGTAAAGACCAACATGAGTGAATGTAATGAAATATTTATATTATGAATGTATTTATAATGTTCATAATCGAGTAATCTCAGATTATTATATATGAAATATAAAATTTATACTGAATTATTATAAGATTTAATTTATCATCAAGTTATAGAATACATAATATCATTGATAAAATAATGGCTGATTTTGATATAACAGTATCACAGTAACTTTGTTAGATTAAGGGAACATAATAAAAGGTTGCAGAAACTTCCCCAATGGCTTTGTTTTCTCTCTTACTTGTTCGGTCATTACATATAAACGTGTAAGCGCCTGCTCCACAGCAGCCATTTTTTATTATCCTCGTCGACTCCACCAACCTTCTCTTGCGCATTCTGTCGAACACCTCCACTGCTTTCCCCGGTCCCCCCCTTCCAACGCCAGGACGCCGGCGGCGACGACGACGGCGATCTCATCCATACGGATTCAATAAATGGCCAAGATTCCAGTTCCTCCCCATTCCTTCCCCTTCCGCTCTTGTAATCCCAACCACCTCCTCTTTGCCACAAGAATCCCACTCCCGCCCCGCGCACCTCACATCCTCTGCTCAAGTTCCGATCCGCCCACTGATGCCGATGCCCCCTCCCTCGTTGGCTTTCTCCTCTCGTTAACCAACTGGACCGACTCCGTGAAAGAGCTGGGCGTGCGGAAGCGCCGCCACCTGTACACCCCCGACGATTGGCGCGCCCACCGCAGCTCCAGCCGCCACCTTCGCCACCTCCTCTCCAGCCTCTCCTCCCGCGTCATCCTCTCCCTCATCCCTCCTGTCTCCTTGCTCACCGCCGTCGCCGCCGCCGTCACCCTCTACAATTCCGCCGTCGCCAACGCCTGGCTACCTCCTGGGTTCTTTCCCCAGCTCCGGTCGTCCGCGTTGCCGTATCAGCTCACGGCACCCGCCCTGGCGCTCTTGCTCGTCTTCAGGACCGAGGCATCCTACTCGCGGTTCGAGGAGGGGAGAATGGCATGGGTGAGGATCATGGCCGGCGCCAGCGAGCTGGCGGGGATGGTGATGTCGACTAGGGGTGCGGAGGAGGATTCCAGAGTGAAGCAGTCCTTGTTGAATTACATCATGGCGTTTCCCGTGGCTCTCAAGGTCTGATACTCTATACATTCTTGTTTCTCTTTCAAATATGGTATCTTTATTGTGTTTTAATACTTAACTACCACCTTTTCCGCTAAATTGACATACTATATTTGCGCCCGTATCGCTCAAATCAAAACTAAAGTTGTGGACATGGAAATTTTAATGTTTTTTTGTTCTTTCTCCAAAGAATGATTACTAACACTCACTGATCGCAGTATTCTGGGTGATACGAATTTATTGTTTCCTTTGCTTGCCTGAAGATCCTACCTTGTCTTCATCTGAACAATAAGGGTGTTCTGGTGTTTTCACCCTTAATGAGAGTGCAGTGACTCTTAGTTACTCCTTTTTTTTCTTTTTCTTTTTTGGAAAACACTTCCTAGTTACACTATGCTTTGGATATGTAGGATTGAAGTTATTGTATCAAACACCTACACAGACTTCATGAATTATGAGTTTCTTGCTGATGCATTCTAAGGATTTCCTATTGTACTATGGTTAGGCATGGGAGGTCTCAGGGTAGTTAAAGCATGCACAAGAACTTGACCAAAGAGGGCCAATGCCCAGTGGTGAAACTGAGATTTTCTCTTGGATAGGACCCTAAATAAATATGACTAAGTTTATCTTTGCAGTCAATAGGTTCTTCACATCTTCCAACTTGTTCATCCTATATAGAATATTCATATCTAGTTCCTCGAATGCATTTGGTTCATCACTCTTTTGAATTGTCTAACTCATTTGATCCTTTATATATTGCTGGGCATGCTCGACATGTCTAACTTGTTCTATTTGTTTGATGCATTCTACCCATCCTATGCCCCAACATATTTACTCCATTGGGTTTTGTGAACCACTACCAATCCTAAATTACTGACACTAGAGTACTATGCGTCCCTTGCCTTTTATTACCTATTATTGACGAGCATAGTTCTATTTGTTGTGGTTGATATTTTATAATTGTTGAATCTTGCTAAGTTCCTAATTCATATGGTACACCAGCTTCATTTTTGTGGCAATGCTTCCTTTATGGTCTCGGTCCATGCTATATTATTCATTCACCATGTCAATTGGCTTAGCAGTGATTTGTGTTCATCAGCTAATATGTCTGTGAATTTATATTTTACATACTTCAGTTTCTAATATTTCATGTTTATTGGGATTCAAAACTGTCTCTTCCCCTGTCCAAATAAATAGATTCACTCAGCTTAAGTTGACATAATCATACTAAATTTAACTTAACACTGCAGTGTCATGTCATTAGTGGCTCAGATATCGAAACGGACCTGAATAATTTGCTCGAAGTTGAAGATCTAGCAGTAATTTTGAGGTCAAAACATCGTCCACACTGCATCATAGAGTTTATTTCACAGAGCATTCAGGTCTTACATATTGAAGAACAAAAACGCAACCTCTTGGTATGTTCTTGCTCAAGATGTGTTTGTTATCCTCATAGGGAAGCATTCTTGATGTAATCACCTAATGTTTGTATGCTATGCTGTTAGTGATAACATATTTAATCTATTAATGAGGGTAGAACAGTATCTCCTCCCATCGCTCCAACTATCCCACTGCCAATATTTATGTGTGTTTTTCTTCTTGTTTTAAAATTTATACCGGCCTATGGTGTGTCGTTATTCTTTTATCTCTGTTAACAACTTCATGTACAGTAGTGAGTCCACATGGTGCAGGGAAAATATAGTAACCAGTTCCCCTACTATAGACAATAAATTCATAATTGTCTCTTATTAATGTAGGAGTCGAAGCTCTGCTGTTTCCATGAAGGGGTTGGTGTTTGCGAACAGATCATGGGTATTCCTATTCCTTTATCTTACACGCGGTTAACATCGAGATTTCTGGTCCTGTGGCACCTTACACTTCCTGTGATACTTTGGGATGATTGCAAATGGATGGTTATTCCTGCCACCTTCATAAGTGCAGCATCTTTGTTCTGCATTGAAGAAGTAAGCAACACATCCTCATGAATTATAGTTTCAATGATTTATGAAAGTGATAATTAGAACTTTCATAGTTAGTAAATTTGAAGTAGTTGAGCCTGACCTGTTCTCAAGTTAAGATTGCATCTTAGTACCAATTAGAAATGTGGATTCTCTTAGGTCACAACAAAAGAAAAGTAGCAATTCTTATCATCAAATTTAAAATACCGTTCTGATGCTGATCAGATTTCATTGACTGGCTGAAAGGGTTTTATTTCAGTCTCTGTCAGGGTACTGTGTGTCAATGAGTTGGTGTTGATCGATACAAATAACGAGGGGATGAAGAAGACAAAGAAGTAGATAAAGGAGAGGAAGAAGAGACACCTAGGATTCTGATAATCCATTGTTCCTTGAGAACTTTGCTTCCTTGTGCTATGTCACAGAGGTGGCATCCTTTCTTCCTTCAAACATGCACACAGAAGCTCTATCACACTGTGACATGCTTCCAGATGCATCTTGAGTTGGAGCCATCGTCTTGCTGGTGTTCCATATCTTGGGACTATGGTGGAATCATGTCTTGCTTGTTTCAGGCAAGACGAAACAATAATTTAGTCCATACATCCAATCAGCCAGGGGAAAGTATCCGATAAGAGATTATTAAGAAGCATCTGATTTCCAAATAGGCACTATTAACATGTGAAATAAGATAATATATGGCTTAGCTAAAATGCCGAAGGATACAATAATGCAAGGAACGACTAAAAAGCTTCTACTAGTAGCATGTCTCCACTATTATCCACAAGATGATGCTATAAAACCAACATAAATAGTCCTCGAAGTTTATTTTTGTCAAATTCTTATATATTCCAAACCAGGTAGATAGCATTAGGTTCAAAGAGCAACTCTTTTTCCTCGTACCAATTTTTCAAAGTTCCTGCTGTGGCTCATATCCATGCTTACCAGGTAGAAACTCTTTCAGGTCGGTGTGCTTATCGAAGAGCCATTCCCAATGCTCGCATTGGATGAGTTATGCAAACAGCTCCAGAACCGCATCCGAGAAGCGATAGCCACAGAGAATTCAGTACTTGAGCGACTGCTCTGCAAGACAAAGGGCCATCCAGACGGGTATTCTGTGAACGGATGGCCTAACTCCAAAAACGAAGATGGATGAGAGCAGGAAGATGGCGGGGTCGTTTGTAACTATTCACCGCAATCATGGATGCAAAAGTAATGGCACCTACCAAACCAATGACACATTGAAAGCTTTTTCAGGGATCGCTTTATAACAACGCCAGTGGTCGTTATCCTTTTCAAGTGTTTGCGCATTGGAAATGGATGAGAAAGCTGGTTTGGAGAACACATATACTTGTTGTCTAGGACTAGAAGCAAATGATAGAATGACAAATTTCAAACTCCTCAAAAATCTGTCGGACAAGAGTGTAGATAGTATATGATAGTTCGATTGCTAGAATATGGACAAGAGTGATCACAGATATGTAAATACTCTTCTATATCTAACAAATTTTCAAGCTTTTCTACTTCTTATGTATCTCATTTCTCTTAAGATTTTGCTTTGTTCAGCTTGTTCAATCAGTTTCTCGTTGATACACACTGGTGCTATAGCACAAAATTAGGCATTTTTCTTGATTTGAAAAAAAAGACTTGCAGAAAAGTGGACAAACCCATGCGAAAAGCACAAATTTTTTACCTGAGTAAACAAGGAAAGGAAACAGCGCTTCTCTTTTCTCTCCTCTCCTCTCCTTTATTTTCTTTCATTCACGTGACGTAGATGGACATTCATTAGCGTTTCTCAATTTATCTTGATAGTCGATGAAAAATTTTCGTGGAAAACAGCCTTGAAAAATCAAGGCATTTTTCTTGATTTGAAAAAAAAAAACTTGCAGAAAAGTGGACAAACCCATGCGAAAAGCACAATTTTTTTACCTGAGTATACAAGGAAAGGAAACAGCCTTGAATTATTGCTTCTCTTTTCTCTCCTCTCCTTGTATTTTCTTTCATTCTCGTGACGTAGATGGGCATTCATTAGCGCTTCTCAATTTATCTTGATGGTCGATGAGAAACTTTCGTGGAGCCGGACCGATCATTCCAGGTCCGACGTTATCCGACCTGATTAATCAATTTTTTTTCATTCACATGACGTGATGTATTTATAATTATTTTTTAATGAGACGTGTAATCACTGAGTCATCTGTTACTTTTTTTGATTTGGTTAGTATCATATTTTTATTTTCTTTCAATCACTCTTCGAATTAATAAATTAATTTTTATGATTATTTTTTTAATATTATTTTTAAAATAAATTAATCGAGATATTAAAATGAGTATTTTATTTTTTATTATTGCGGATACTTTGTGATTTATTTTGATATCAATAATTTTTTTTCATTAACTAAGTTTATTATGTTTTTTTCATTCACGTGATGTGTTTCAGGATAAAGTAGAATTGATAATAATAGATTTATAAATTAGATAAGAGTCGAATTTCGATTAAATTAAGAAAATATCTTTCTATGTAGGAATTTACTGATTTGTTTCATTTTAATGATATAAGATAATTGTAAAAATTATGATAAATTTATTTTAATGATATAAGATAATTGTAAAAATTATGATAAATTTATAAAATTAAGTAAGAATTAAAACTCGTGAAATCGTATAAATACCTTTTTATATAAAAGGATCTATTTGATATCTGATTTAGAATAAAATTACTTATAAAACAAATGATTTTTGACTCATTTAAAATCGTTTATATAATTTAAACATAACTAATCTAGTATTTTTGTTGACGATAAGTCACGATGACGTGGCAGATGTCCTCGGAGTCGTAGCCAGCTCCATTATTGCGTTACCGTGCGTCGGAAGTCCGCTGTGCCAGTTCAGACAGCGAAGACGGTGACAACCAATGATTCATTTTCTGGATAAATATCGCATATATATTATTTATTTTCTTTCCATATTTTGGCATTTTATTTTATTTATTATTTTTTCACGGAAAAAAAACTTCTGTAATTATCTTATCATCACTCGCTGTGTCCACCATGTTTGTCTCCCTCACCCTCTTCTCTCGGTAGAAGTAGAAGAAATTGAAGCAAATTTGCGAGCAAGAATGATAAAAATGGCGACTTTTTCTTCTCCTTTCCAGTTCCGCCTCTTGTTTCGACGGAGTTCTCGTCTGATCTGTGGGCTGTTGGTTTGATCGCCTCATTTATGAGTTATGACTGAATCGAGCTCTGCCATCTGTGGCTACTGTGACCACTGCTCCGCACAGAGAGAGAAGCTGGGAGGAGAGAGTGAGGGAAGGCGAAGACACGGAGGTAAAGCCTTTCGAGTACCGCTGGGGTCTTAATTGCGCCCTATCCCTCTTCCTCTGAAACTTGCATCGATCCCTTGCGGCTTCTAGGTGGGCTGGTTCTCGCCATTCGCCCCCGAAAAAAAGCAAATTTTGGATGCTTTCCCCCCTCCTGCTATTAAAGAGGGCTGACAAAGTTTGAGAAAAGTGAGGCCTTTTCTTGCTTTTAGTGATCCGGACGAGGGCGAAATGGCATTGAGCTAGGGTTCCACTTCAGGGCTCGCCTTTGTTGATATTTGATAGGTTGATTGGAACCAGGAGATTTCGCCATCCGTGGTATTATCTAAAAGCTGCGTTTTTTTGGGGGGTTCATCTATGGATGGACGAGACGCCATGGCGATGCCCGGCGTGGTGCCGTATTACCTAGCTCATAGAGGAATTCCTAGTTCGCTCGCAGCCTCGCAGCCTGGATTGCACTTGGCGGCACATAGTCTGAGCATCCATTCCTCCGGCGTCGGTTCGGGGGCGTTTCAGGTGGAGTCTCCGCCTACGGCCTCGGCCCACGGCGGCGGCGGTCTGGGCGAAGGTGGAAGCCAAGTGGAACCGGTGAAGAGGAAGAGAGGACGGCCAAGAAAGTACGGGCCAGATGGGACTGTAGCTTTGGCGCTCTCGCATAGTTCATCGTCTGCTCCCTCTGGCCCCGTCGGAATCGGGCCTGGGTCAGCTCCGGGGTCTGGCACACCCTCCCAGAAGCGAGGGAGAGGGCGGCCGCGTGGCTCGGGGAGGAAGCAGCAGCTAGCATCGTTTGGTGGGTTGAAAATATAAACTTGCCTTTTCCTAAATGCTAGAAAACTATTTTTAAGTTTCTGTCTTTATGATCTATGAACTTTTCTCTTGACGTTTATGAGAAATATGGTAGAAGAAAAGTAAAGTGTTTAGACAGCTTTTGATTTACTTAAAGTGCTTGAAAGGCTGATTATTTTAATTGTTTCACTAAACTCAAAAGGCTGATTATTTTAGTTGTTTCACTAAACTACTATTGAGAATTTAAAGTATTCAAGTTGAGATTATAAACCTCTGTTTTGTTATGTTTAGAAAACGAGTGCATTTGTTTAGCTGCTGAACCGTGATTATATATATCCAAATGGACTAAAAGTTGCACACAACATTTTGATTTTCCCCCCTTCACTATGTTCTTCACTTGTGCATTTAGTTTCAGTTAGTTGTGTGGTTGGAGATTGGTGTATTGTTTCACAAACTGAGAAATTATCTCCTTGGTGTGCGGCAGGGGAATGGGTTGCTGGTTCAGCTGGGATGGGGTTTACTCCACATGTCATAACTATCGCTGTTGGAGAGGTATGGAATTTGGAATGTGGTTTCTTCTCGGGGTTATCCGTAGTGTATGTTGTTATTGCTAGAAATGACAATATTACCATTTTTTGTCTTAACAACATACTACTTTGACCATGTAGGAGTACTGTAACAATTCGTTATTATGTCACTTTTTGTTTCTAAGTTGAAATGCTATGAAAGTCACAGTGAATGATCTCTTTTTCACTGAAACAATGCATTACTATGCTACATGTCAAAACAATCGCAGTCGGAGAGGTATGAAATTTGGAATTGGGTTTCTTCTGAGGAGTCACCAATGTCATATGCTTCTGTTTGTGCATCTTTGATGCTATAAATCAACACACTACCTATTTTTTTTTTCTCAATGGCATATTATATTGACCATGTAGTACTGTAACAATGCATTATTGTGCCATCTTTGTAAATTGACATGCTATGAAGGTAACTGCGAATGTTAGCTTTTTTTCCACTGAAACAATTAAGCTGAATCACATCCTTTTAAGGATTAGCATTAAATATTAATTATGTATTTACAGGTTATACAATTACAGAATGTGAAACTTATTCTGAGATGTTTAAATGCGTTCGAGTGAAATACTTTCTGTATTAAACGTATCACTCCTAGACTAGATGTCTCACTGTTTTGTAAATTAGAAACTCATATGTCACGCCACTACATTTCCACACCAACTAACTGAATATTATAGGCCGACATTTTTAAAGAGCTGCAATATTTAATAGTAATCTCTGATGCACTACACAGGACATTGCGGCAAAGATAATGTCCTTTTCACAGCAGGGACCAAGGGCTGTCTGTATCCTCTCAGCAAATGGTGCTGTCTCCACTGTGACCCTTCGACAATCTGGAACTTCTGCAGGCACAGTCACTTACGAGGTTAAAAAAAAATATTATTTTAAGATTTTTTTTTTTAACTGTTTTCCATATTGCAGTGTTTATTTTTAGCTTTTAACATTGTTGGCACCTTGAATAACTGATTCAAACTTAAAATATGTATTTGACATGTCTTTTTCAGCTATATACTTGATCTTTTTGTTCAAAGTAGAAATATGATGAATTTGTTTGGTATTCATGATGGTGGTAGGATGATACCAATACCTTATGACACGGCTAGTCAGTCCCTTTATCGACTGAGCTAGCTGTTACCTAATAGTGCCGAGAGAACTTCATACAGCTACACTATACTCATTTTTGCTATTGACATGAAAAGACAGTAAATTTTATGTGCTGTCCACACTGGAATAAAATATTTTTATTTCACATATTTAGAGTTGAATAGTTAATTAAGAAAAACTAATTAATATTTACCCTTATTTTTACATTTCCACATACTTTCGTAAAACTTCTTACTCTGGAGATATCAGCTGAGGTAGAACAGATTTGTGGTTTTAGAAAGTAGGCTTTTTGTAGTTGGTTAGCATACCATAAACATGGTGAGTTCATACATGAGATGCTGTAAATTGCTCGTGTCCTCGAAGCCACCTTTGCTTTGAATTTATTACTTTCCATTTGTTGAAGTGGAATGCAAAAGAAAGGGCATTTGGAACCTGTGAGCATTCAAGCACTAACAAGTTTCAGAATGGCTTTTATGAAGGTTCTTGACAACTTGCTATAGAATTAAGATTGAACTTAACTTAATGATTTGGCATTTCATTCTCACCTGGAGCTTGAAGTTTTTCTTGATATCTGATGATTCTGCATATCAATATAAACTTGTCTTAAGAAGACGTTCGATCACCTCAAAACAAGAGATTTTGTACTGTCAGAGACCTCAGTCTTTACGAAGACTATTTTTTTTTTTAGCCAAAGCAAAACTAATTCAGTGGTTTGAACTTGATCAGGGCCGTTTTGAAATACTCTGTTTATCTGGTTCATACATGATGACTGACATCAGCGGATCACGGAGCAGAACCGGAGGACTGAGCATCTCTCTTTCAAATACCGATGGTCGGGTAATTGGTGGCGGTGTAGCAGGAGTACTTGTAGCTGCCACCCCCGTACAGGTTTTCCTTCTCGACTAATAGTTTTCACAATAACAAACTGAATTCATCTCATCATCTCATGATGGTTTGTTCAACTCAGTTTGTCTTCATCAGTTGTTCTATTACATAACTACATATGCTTCTTGTGTATCGAGAAATTAAATTGCTATTAGTAAGTTTTCATGCTCATGTCAATGCGGTTCTATGCTCCGGATGTTTGTTCCCTTGTGCTTTTCTTTCCACTCTGTAATTTTCAAAATGCCGTCCGACGGTTAACACCTTTTCAATATGCTCCTAGATGTTTTATTTATCTTTCAAAATGCCCCTCAAGTCTAAAACATCAATTGTACTCTTCTAAATTGCCACCTAAATCATTCAATTGTTAATGTAGAGGGGTATTTTGAAGAAAATGGAACCTTGAGGGTAGGGACATTTCGACGATAATAGAATCGCTTGTAGGCATTTTGGAAACCACTCATCGGCACATGATGTATAACTTTTTGCCTTTTACAGGTAATCGTAGGAAGTTTCATTTATGCAGGACCAAAGGCGAAAAAGAAAGCAAAAGCTTACAGTGAAACAAACCCTGAAGTGGAGCAAACTACATTTGTTAGTCTTCCTAATCCAAACATTACGACTTCACCGATCATCGGGGGGTGGCCTGGGCCAAGGCAGTTGGATATGAGGAATGCTCACATCGATATCGACTTGACTCGAGGGTAGATTATCGAAATCATTGTGGCAATATGTTGTTCATACCTGTTGTCGAACAATGACTTGTTCATTAGACGTAAACATGGAAAGAGATTCGTAGGGGTTGCTAACATCATCATGTCTTCAGTTCCATGGATTGCAAATGTGGATGCTTATTAGAAAAGTTTGTTTTGCCTTTTGAGTTGTATTTAAGAACTGATTATATATTTCGATGTAATGAGTTGCAATGCTCGGTTAGTTGTTATATTTATGTCGATCGATTGAAGACCTTGCATTGGTAAGATTGTCAAAATACCTTGTGTTTAAAGTTACTCTCATGTCGATCCAAGACTAATGAACACTGTTGAGTTACTTAATATCTTTAGAAGATTGTTAAGAACATCTAGCCAAAGAGACTGATAAAAGACTGAAAGAATCAAATAGAGGGCATAAAAAAAAAGAAGTAAAAAAGATTAAAAAATGAAAAAAAAAGAAGAGGAAGAGATCGCAAGTGCACTTTGGTACTAGTCTTTCAATCTATAGAAAAAAGGTGTGATGTTCAATTTTATTAATATTAAAACACCTCATAAATTTTTTATTTTACTATTAAAATCTCTTATTTATTGACAAATGAGTAATTAGGTGATAATTTTAAAGGGTAAAATAGCTATTTGGGTATATTTGAGCATTGATAAAACCTTCAAGATGTTTCAAACAAGCTATTAAACATTAGAGGCGTTTGGAAATTGCCCATAGAAAAAAAAAAATAATAGTTAAAATTTTCATAGTATTAAAAGAATCGATATTAGGGTAATTTTTAAATGCCCCAACTTTTAGGATTTTTTTCTTCTTCTGAAACTCTTTTCGTTAGTTAGAAAACTCCTAAAGTTTCTACTTTGTCATCAAAATATCTTTATTTAAATTAAAATAGGATAAAAATTTTAATAAAAAAAAATCACTTCTTTTTAAGTTATGTACTCGGAGGTCTCGCCAAATATTTTTTTAAATCAAACTTGTCTTTTTAAATCTATCTTATATAATACTTTTAAAATATAATTTAAGAGCAGTCATGCATGAAGCTCCCGTCTATTATACGCTCTACATTTGCAATAGATTATTTTTGTAGTTTGAACCCATGATCACTTGATCAATTTTACTGTTACATTAAAACTCTTCTTTAAATTTAAAATATAATTTAAAAATATAAAAAAAACAAATTATTTTTAAAAACAAAGTAAAATAAATTCCCATATAAACTTTAGAAATTGCATATGACAAAAATCAAAAGAGTGTCTTAAATTATGTAAATCATCAACAAGTATTTATTTTTTAAAAAAAATATCAAAAGGATGCCCGTCAAATATTTTATTTAATTACTTTTAATATTATTGTAACAACTACTCTGTAGGTGTTACTATTTTGTTCCTTACTTCCAGTGCTATTGTAACAACTATGACTAACTACTCTAACATGTGGCAGTTAATATAATACTATTGTAATATTATAGTAGCTACTAAGTAACTACTATAATTGTGTAGCAATTATATAAATAGTTATTACAATTGTTTTATATGATTTTGATAAATTTAAAATAATTTCGATGAAAATTAAATAATTTTGATTAAATTGATAAAAAATATTTTGATATAATAATGTTTAAAATTTAAAATTTAGGATTTAAGATTTGACTACAATTGTATAATAATTATTTAAGTAACTGCTACAACTATGTAGCAACTACTTAAGGTGTTGCTATAATTATTTTAAAGTGATTTTTATCAACTTAAAATGATTTTGATGAACTTAAAATAATTTTGACTAAGCCGGTAAAAAAATATTTTGATATAATAATATTTTATATATAATAATTTTGATCAAAGTGAAATAATCGATTTTTGGTTATAAAACTTCTAGTGAGTGCTCTTTTGATGATTTACATAATTTAGGATGTCCTTTTGATTTTTGTCAAATTACAAATACAGAATCAGCAAATTTTTTTTTTTAAAGAGATCAATTTAAAGATATACTAAAAATAATCAAGTACTAATTTTTACTACATTATCATTTAATACTCAAAATTTAAAACTAAATATACAAATATATTTTAGGAGTTTATCTATGTTTTTAAAGCAATGGAACTATTCAAAAATAACCATATAATAGTTTTAGTCTCCTGGTTTTTCTATTCGAATTTTGAATATGAATATATAAATGCAATTTAGAAACTCAAAAAATAATTCATTTATTCTTTTAAATGAGCAAATGGTAAAAAAAAATGTAATAATTTAGGTATAAAATTGTTACATGTTTATTTTGTTTGGTTAAAATTGTCCTTAAGGTGAAATTCATCACTTATAAACTCTTGTTGTTCATATTTAAGAAGCAATAGACAAATATGCATACTTGAATCTATAATAATTAATTGTCTTTTAAAGTCATGCGGTTGGCCTTCAAAATCAATACATTTTCTTGAGAGCCCCTTTAGCTTTAACTCTACACTCTCTCCGATGATGAAATTTAGAAGAGGTGAATCAAAGTGATTCTTCTGCCCGAGGCTTCTAAGAAAGCAATTCCCAACTTAGAGAGAAGCTCTCCTTTCGCTCAAGATTTCTCCTTGAGATAAAGGTGGTTGGAAATTGATTAGGAGACTTACGAATGCTTTTTGGTGGCAACCCGCCCCTCACCAACGGTGAGGGACGTAGGAAGAGTTGTGGCGTCACCTCTCTATGAGATGAAATTATTGGGTTTTGTGGTATTGTGTGGCAAGTCAGTGGTTTTTGGAGAAGAAAGTTGACTGCTTGGTGCTCGAAGACTGCAATACCGTCGCTTGTTTCTGAACGGGATATCTGGTAGGGGATGGGGTGTTCTGACGAGTTTTCAGGAGGGATTCATTCTTCTTGCTGGAATTCACCCTGATAGTCATCGGAGCATTGGGAGGTAGAACGGTGGATACAAAGGTGGAAGGTGCGCCTGTTTTGGTAGGGGTTTCAATAAGGCTACACAAGGAATTGGCCGACTACCATCACAATCTGTCCCGGCACTGAAATGACAAGAAAAAAGGACATATCAAGGAGAAAGCCGGCTACTAAGGTGAATAGATCTCAGAATCATCAATATCATCACCCAGTGGTCCTAAAAACGTTGATGTGGAGTATGATTTTTTGAATCTACCTCAAGTTGATCCTATGGTAATAATGGGACAGCAGGAGGACATGGCAAATCAGGGGACATGTCAGCCTCCATGTTAACTAACCTTGATCCAAATCACCCCTTCCCCGTGAAGGAGTCTCACTATCGACAGAGAGGGGAGGCGTACCGGAAGAAGAGGAGTTGCCGGAAGAGATTGAACAGTAGGTGGAGGAAGAAGTTTGAGAGGAGGTGGGGAGTTCCTAGAGATGGAAGATTCCCGCAGTAGGAGTGGACATGGGCCAACTTTTTCAAAGACAATTGAAAGGCGAAATTAGCAACCCCACTGAAACAATACAAGGCAACCGACAACAGGTTGTATTTTGAATATGATGACATTGAAATAGTGGATGATGCATTGGGCTTTTGTGTTGTGGGGTGCTTCATGGGGTGCCATCTTGGTCGAGACGGTGTTGTGGCGATTGCCTCCCGATGGGGAGTTTCGTACAATTTTTTCATGCGCAAGAGTGGATGGATTGTATATCAGTTTGACATGATGGAGGATCGGGACAAGGTACTACTTAGAGGGCCATATTTTGCATATGAAATTCCAATCTTTCTGAAGCTTATGCCAAGCTGTTTTATCTTCAACGAAGATGGACATTTCATCCCAGCGTGGATTCAAATCCATGGCATGCCGCCGGACTGTTGATCACCGCGGGTGCTAAGACTGATAAGCTCGAAGATTGGGAAACCACTTTACATGGATTAAATAACAAGAGACATGTTGGAGTATGCACGCCCCATGGTGAAATTTCAGTCATCGAGGAAAAAGTTGGGAGCGTGCTGATCACATTGCCCATTAGAGTTCAACTTGCTCTAAAGGTTGCCTATAAGATGGTGCCGAATTTTTGTGAAGACTGCCGAAGAATGGGGCATCAGAAGGAGGCTTGTCACCAAAATTGTAATCAAACTAGGCGGGAGGTACCGGTTGATCAGACTTACAATCAAAACAGGAGGTAGCACTCTCAATTCGCAAGAGGGGTCAACGTTCATGATATTGTCACCGTACTCAACAAGGGAGAGGAACGACTCAGGATGCAAGGACAAGGGAGGGGCCGAAGGATATAAACTGATTGGCGATTGTGGAGGCTCCCACCACTGTTGCGGTGGAGGCACCGCCAACTACGGATGAAGACACTCAGGCGGTGGCGAGAACTAAGACGTAGTGGACTCACCAAGAAAGAAGATCACAATTATTCTCACGGGATGAAGTGGAGGTTGTTCCGCACCCACTACAAGAAAGGGCACGGATTACTACAACTACTAGTACCTCCACCTCATCGGAGAAGAGTATCTAGGCAACCATCGTATCATATAGGTCGTCAACTTCATCCTCATTGACGAGCAATGGGACAACAAGTAAAGACATGATACAGGAGGTATGATGATTACGCAATACAATAGATAACTACGGGCGCGAGCAACCCGGACGGGTGCCAAATGAAGTTTGTGGCATGGAACATAAGGGTGCACCTCCTCAAGCACAAAGGAGTACAAGTAATGACGTTACTTGAGACAAAGCTTACAGAAGCTTCTCTTGAGCCTATCAGGGCACAGTGATTTGCAGGTATGGGACAAGCTAATAATTTTAGTTTGTCTAACTACGATCGCATTTTGCTCTTATGGGATATACAACGGGTTTCTTTGGATTTACTCATTATGGAGGAGCAATTCGTTCATTGTCGTATCACAGGTTGAAGCTTCCTCGCCACATTTATCTATGGTCTTCATTCTATAGTGGCTAGGAGGCCTTTATGGGACTCTCTTATGACAATTGGACAAAATATTTCTGAGCCGTGACTTCTAATGAGTGATTTCAACTCTCTTTTGACGGTCCAAGACAAAGAACAAGGACAACTGGTCACCAACTATGAACTCCATGACCTGGAGAGGTTTGTGCACGTGTGTGGTTTGGTGGATCTCCGATCGATTGGTTGTAGGTTGACTTGGACAAATGACACGGTATCTTGCAGGCTTGATTGTACCCTAGTCAACTCACATTGGCTATTGGCGAACTATGAGAGTTATGTGGAGTTTATGCACCCGGTTGTCTTTCGGATCACTCATGTGACATAGTCTCCACACTAGCAAGGGAGAGAGAGCTGAATAGACCTTTCAAATTCTTTAATACGTGGACATTGCATGGTGGCTTTCAATACTTGGTAGAGACCTCTTGTGGG
>JBBUKS010000095.1:11766042-11785549 GCA_038050645.1 Hedychium gardnerianum | reverse complement strand
TGGTAATGTCTTTTATGATTGCACAAGAATCACACAACGTGCTCTTTGCCCTTGATTAATCAAGATCTCGGCCTCCCTTGGCTTCTCCTTCACCTTGGGTGTCATTTGAGTCTTCTTCTTATTAATTTTGGACACTTGCACTTATAGTGTCATTTCTCCCTACACTCAAAGCATGATATGATCTTTATTTTTATGAATTGAGCTTGTTATACCTTCGCTCATAGAGGTGACACTATCTTCTTCGTTTGCCTTGAATGTCGAGGTTTCTTCTTGTTCCAGTGTCAATGGCCTCTCCCCCTCAATCCTTGAGATGGAGGCTTCCTCAATTTCATCCTCGGATGTTAGACACCTCTCAACCTCCGAGTCATTGTGATCTAGTGTCAACTCGTCTCCACTTTATGTCGTTGACGGATTTTCATGGAGCTTAGCCAACTTGCTCCATAACTCCTTGACATCTTATATTAACCTGTCTTACACAAGATGGTGTTAGGTAAAATATTAACCAATAATTTCTTTACTTTTTCATTAGCCTCGGATATTTGGATTTGCTCCTTAGACCACTTGCTCTTCTGGAGAGATTTTCTCTTTAAATCTCTTGGAGTTTCAAATCCTTCTATTAGAGTAAACCATTGTTCTATATCCATTATCAAGAAATTTTCCATTCTTGATTTCAAAAAATCGAAGCTTCCAAATCTAAAGGATGGAGGTGCTCGGATGTCGTAACTGAACCCATCTCAGAAATCCATTTGAAGTTGAGTTCCTTTGATGATAAGTCCTTAACTTGTTGAAAATTTAGGGCTCTTTTTCTTCCTCTAGGTCTTTGCTCTTTCCGGCGATTAGTCTGGTGAAGAGCGACCTTGCTCTGATACCACCGGTATGAGCTAGAGGGGGGTGGTGGTGAATAGCTTCGTTCGCTTCTTTGATCTTGATATTGCAGCGGAAACTTGAAGCGAAGACTCCACAATGCTAACGCTTGGATTTTACTTGGTATCCACCTCTTTGAGATGACTAATCCAAGGGTCCACTCACACTCACAGCTCCATTATAAATGCCTCCTTCTCGGAAACCTTCCAGAGGTAGAGAAGCCTTATACACTTATTCTCACAAGAACACAACAAAATACACAAGTGAAAATGAAAGTAAACACTTTACAATGAGATCTTGCTTAACTTGCTATCTTGTTGCTTGGAAATGCCTTTTGATCGGTTGGAAATGCAACAACACTTCACTTTTGACTTTTCAAGAATCGGCATGTTCAAATACTTCACGAATCTCCTTTTCTAGGATTTCTCATGGGCTGAAAAATGTCTCTCAATCGATTAGTCTTACCCCTAATCGATTGCCACATCAGCTCGACCATTAAAAACCTACAGAACGATTCTTTTTCACCTGTCTAATCGATTGGTGAGCTGTATTAATCGATTCAGAAGTTTCTAATCGATTGAGCCAATCGATTCAGAAACTTCTGTTCACTCGAGAAAAATACTCCAATTAATTGAACTTGCTGAATCAATTGTCCTAATCGATTCAGCAACCTTATATTTTCTCACGATTTTGGGCTGGATCAATTGCTTCAATCAATTCCCTAAGCTTTTGTTCGTGAAAAGTTTCTTCCAATCGATTGGAGGCGATTGGTACGATTGCCTGATGTGTGCATTTTATATAGGGTTTTTATCTTAGTTTGATACACATTTTATTCCATTTCTAGTGCATATATCACATGTTTTTATTTATACGTGCTTCATTTTGTTACTTTTTAGTTTGGAGAGCTGCTTTTGTTTGTTTTTATTGATAGGACGCGAAAAGGAGCTAAAATGGGATTCAAAGATCATTTTTCAAGGAGTCCAGGAGTCTATAGTGCTTGACATGGGGGGTTGTGCTAGCCGGAATGGCCCGTGCCCCGTTTTCAGGCCTCTCCAGCAGTGCCGGGCAGCCCGTGCCACAGCTCAGATGCTTCCCTGGGTTGCCATAGCATGGCCGTGCCAATTTGGCACGGTCGTGGCTAATTTTTAGCCCAAAACAGTGCCCGACGCGGACCCCCCGTGTTGACGGGCATGACCCGTGTCAGCCTCCGGTTCAGCACTGCAGATCAATCTTAAAACAGTCATAACTTTCCGCTTGGTTAGAGTTTTAAGGCGTTCAACCTATCAAATTGAAGATAATTTCAAGATCTACAATTTTACTTCAGAGTCCAACTCGAGAAAACCTATTCTAAGGGGTGAAAACATGGTTTTGGTGGAGCAAACAGTGCCTGCCACGACCCCTCGTGGTGGCTGCCACGACCCATGTCAGCCTTGGTTCAGACTGCAGACCGAATTTCGAATGACTATAACTTTTCGCTTGGTTGGAGTTTTAAGACATTCGACCTATCAAATTGAAGATAATTTCAAGCTCTAAAAGTTTGGTGTCCAACCCGAGAAAATGAGGTCTAATGGGTGAAAAAACGATTTTGGCGGAGCCCAACCAATGAGACAGATCTGGAAAGTTTGGAGGAGGTATAAAAGAGTCAAACAAATCCTTTGCTTGACTCATCTTGGACCGAGGGCTCCGCCCCCTTCCTTGAGAGGATTTTCTCCTTTTTGGGGAAACCCTAGATCATCTATCTTCATCTATCAATCCAACTCCGAAGCAAAGATTCCTTCCGAAGACATTTTCTACAAATGTCGCTAAGCATTTCTTCCTCTCTAATTTCTGTTTTAGATTGTAAGAATGCTTATTTTATTTTCTTTGTATTGTAATTCCCTTGCAATGGAGTAAACTCTTGATTCTAGGATTAGGGATTAATCCCTTTTGATATGTAAACACTGTTCATTGAATCTATAGAGTTTGCATGTTTTCTATTTGATGAAATGCTTATTTGTGGTCCGGATCTACTGATTTAACACAATCTTGATGCCAAAAGCACAAGATTCTCATCCCACGAGGATTTGGAGAAAAATCGAAAGGAGAACCCAATCCTTCGACTCGTAAAACTCCGAGACGTGGAGAGTCACCTACGAAAGTAGATCGGTATATCATGAGGAGTAATAGATTATCTTAGATCTTAATCGATTGGTTCCAATTCGTCGCTTTACAGTAAAAGAAGGCACCTCGGGGGTTGTGGGATTATATGACAGGGATCCTTAGGAAAGCAGCCCCTCAGCTCTGTTGCTCTGAAAGTAGATGACTAATTGGAACAGAAACGCCAGTGTAATTCCAAAAATTCACATAAGATACATAGGATAATCTACTTACATAAATAACCATTAAGGATAGGAAACTAAACATAGATTATGTGTTTACAATAATTGAGGTGAAACCGAAGTCTTAGAATCATTTCCCCCAATCAATTCATTCTCTCTTTCTCTCTCAAATTCTCTCAACCCTCTCTCTCCCTCTCTCTCGTTCTCTTAAGCCTTCGTTCGTGACCTCAACAACCATTGATTGTCTAGATAACTAGCTTCACGAACTCAATTAATGTTTAATTAGCAGTTCCTATGGATTGATATTTTATTACTTGACGACACATTGTGCACTTGCGGTTTGCACACATCATTGCCCAACCCTAAAACTCAGATTTCGGATTTAGGGTTTATCAATCGATTGACACTTCCAGTCAATCGATTCGTAACCCTAAATTTAACCTTTTTAGGCCTGAATTCGGGTCTTATATCTGATTGACCTCAACCTATCAGGACTTTTTCTGTCCAACATCTAGTCATCCGTGACATGTTGGGATTTCCCGTTGCCCAATATCGGGTCAACCTTGACCTAGACTTTCTCACTCATGCCAAGTGTGTGGTCCTCCTTGACCCATTTGGACTTTCTCTTGCCTAACCTTAGTTGGGATTTTTCCTTACTTAACCTTAGTTAGGACTTCCGATCACTAAGTGTCTGACCCTCCCTGATCCACTTGGACTTTGCCCTTGCCAACCTTTCCGTTGAATTTTCCCTTACCTAACCTCAGTTAGGGCTTTCCCTTGCCTAACCTCAGTTAGGGCTTTCCGTTGTCTAACCTTAGTTAGGACTTCCCCCTGCCTAACCTCCAGCTAGGTCTTTCATTGCCTAGTTCCGCTAGGTCTTTCCTCTTGCCTAACCTCAGTTAAGACTTTCCTTTATCAAGTATCTGGTTGTCCCTTGACCTACTTGACTTCTCTCTAATATATTGTCAAACATCGAAACTCAAGCTCGAGCTAACCCGAACTTAGTCAACTTGGTTAACTTTGACCTAGGACGATTGCACCAACAATTATCACTTGGTGACAGTATGTAAAAAAAGGAACCAATAGCCATGCAACATTTACTAAGCATAATCAGAAATTTCATAAACTTTATTATATATTCATATTTTCCCCCCTACAAATACAATGAAAACAATACAGTGTAAGCACAGAAATACATCGAAATATAATGAAACCAGAATTAGCAGCTTGAGATTTTTGAACAACCCTATGTATTAGCTGATATTAAAAGGGTGCCTTTGATGTAAGCACAAATTGCTAAGTGAATAATTAGGAGAGAGGCTGCATAAGAGGTCAAGGAAATCAGGAAGTCCGAATTTTATATTACAACTTTGATTTTTATTTTAGTTATTTAATGTGATCTATCTGTCTTTCTGCTATTTTTTTATTCCTTTTCTTTTAATTCTTTATTAACATTTAGAGTTACTATTGTCACCCTAAATTGTCATTGTTTTTTTTTATCATTAAATATAATTTTAGTTATGAATCATTTAGTCACCATCTATATAATTTTCACCAATAATAAATCTTGTGTGCATCCATACCAATAAATCCACTAAAATGAATTATCGGAGCCATTATCCTCAGAGTGTTATAACATATGGGCTAAAGCCCTCATCGGTGATATTCAATAGTATAGCGCTCTTGCGCAAATAAATCTGACCACGGACGACCCCTCACTACCACATCTTCCTATGGGCGGCGGTTAACTACTCTAGTGTAAGGCTAGATTCATAATTTTCACCTTTTAGTATTTCTTTTCACCATTTGAAATCTTTATCATTTCACTTTAATCCTTTACACCACAATTATTCATCTCTGGATTCACGTTGATCTAAACGACTATCTTAAATCAACTTTTAAGTATAAACTAAGCTACTTTAATTATGTATTAGCATATGGTCTACAGAGAAGAGCTATATCTACATCTAGATCATCAAGTTGCATCAAAGGACAAGCAAATCTAATGATGATACCAACTGAAGATTAATTTAAAGCATCCATTTGAATTTTTAAGACCCCATATTAATCCCCATTTGAAAGCCCTGTGTAATATTAATTATTTATCTTTCAATGGTTTAATTATTTAAAAACTCATTTCATTATTTTTAAAATATTATTTTAATCTCATTTTTTGAAAATAATTATAGAAGCATATATGTTATTCATTTTAGCAATCTTTTCATGCATAGAGAAGTCAAAGGATATATTTGTCCCACCTCTATATACAACCAAAAACTATGAGCGTCAACAAATCAACATGCTTCGTTCGAACTGGTATTGACAAATACAATATGAAAATAACTTAGAACTCAAGATAAATATTCAATAATAATACAAAAATCTAAAAATTAACTAAAATTCGAAATCAATGGATTAAATCTTGATCCCACTACCTTGATATGATCCTATTTCCTAAATGATATATGCTACTGTCGAACAATATTTTATTTTTCATCCTAAATTAGTTACACCAACCTAAAAAAGAATTTAATAAAATAAAATATTTACCTTTTCTCTCGATGAACGAAAAAGGTAGATGATTTGTTGATATGGATTGCTGGATTGCTCAGGCCAATTGAACCTATAAAATAAATCATAATTAGTCCAAATAATTAATTATTTCTTGATGCCAACATACAATCATTCACTAATTTGTTATCCTAGATTGGCCATGTACAAGCAACAATCTCACTAAACGAGGATACTGAGAGGCTCATAACCAAGGAAAGTCAAGGGTTCTCCTTGGTTTGAGCACAAACATCGAAATTGGGAGCTGTGGGCGTCGGAAAGATAGGAGGGATGATTGCTATGGACACTGGAAAAATGGTAGAAACAAGGAGGAAGGTCTTATTGACTCATCGCCGGATGACCACACTTGTTGCAATGAATAGTAGCAACAACACAACACTTGTTGCGATGAAGAGCAACAAAATTGCTGCTATACACACATCGGAAGGAGATAGAGGAAGGGAAGAAGAGAATCAAGAGGGAAAAAGGATGTATGGAGGCACAATGATAATAGGAAAAAGGATGGTGTTGTTGGTGCGGTAGCTGAAAGGAGCAAGAAGAGAGCAAGGAAAAGAAAAGTGGTAAGTTGGAAGTGGCCAGAAGAAGGCAACACTTGATCAAGATGTTGTTGGTTGGGAGAAGTGGAAGAAGAAGAATGAGGAGAAGAAGAGGAGGAAGAAAGATGGGTTGAATGTGTGAAAGAGGGGAGTGGTGGTGGCATTTAGGAGAAGATGCCATGTGCGTACACGAGGAGAGGATCACAAGAGAGAGAAAGAGAGAAATTTATCCCTAATTCCTCAAAAAAATTCCTAATTATCCTACTTAAAATTTTGTTTGGTCATAAATTGGTCAAAACAACTCTAAATAGATTCTAGTTCGAACCCATGTAACCCTAATCACTACGCCTACCTGATGGGTTCAATTTGAACTCAATTCAACTTCAACTCAATGCCTAATTTTATTTTGACATTTGGTTCTATTTATTTTATCAATTAAAAATTAATTGTTCTTTTTAGGCACAAAAATTAAGGATAAAAATTTCAGTTTTTAACGAGAAATCACAATTTATTATGAATTTCCTCTAATTTCTCACAATGGTATGATAGAGTCAAGAGCAAAACATTTAGTGGTAACAAGTTGTAAGCGTGTTTAAGGGCTCACCACTTGCCCTATATACTGTTATTGTTAGGTTAGTTGCATTTCAAGCATACTCCTTACACAAGAAGAATAGAATGACCTATCAAGTTACACATGATAATATAATTTAATGCCACTTGCCAATGCTAACACATAGAAGGAAGACCGTTTCCCTTCAGTGATCATTCCTTGACACATGCTTTAAAGAATGCACTCCCATCCTCAAGTCTCCTAGCTTTTTGTTTCCATGTTTTAATCTTGAAAGGTTTTAAATGATTTTCAGATTGATTACTGTCCCTTGCTTCAAATTGAAAATATCTTATGGAATTCAAATTGATTACTCTCCCCTGTTTTAATGTTGTAAGAATCCAAAGGATTTTCTGATTGATTGCTATCCGTGACCTTTTATATGTTTTTGATTATAGGGATCTGATTAGCAACTTAATCCCTTTGGTATATGGCACTTAAGCATAGATGGTACCCCGCAACATATGCTTAACCCTCAAACTCATAATATGTGGGAGGTGAAATGGAAACATATCATTTATTCATGTCTTTACTTCTGTATTCATTTTTGCCTGACAAGCTATGTAGGCTGAAGATTTCCATGTACAATATTCATTCAGCAGATTAAGCTTCAATTATTTTAGTGCTAGATTCATGAGTTGATTTAATGGAATTAAAAATTTAAAATCACATTATTTATGGATGATTAGTTAGATCAAACAGGTTTTCTTCGCATTGGCTATATAAACAACACAACCTTGTTAGGTAAATTCGAGAACTTTATGGAGGCTAAATTTTATAAGAGAGCACATACTAATTGTACAAGAAACATAAAAGAACATATTTAAATTTTTGTTGGTTCTGGTGTTTTAAACTCTCTCACTGATTATCCATAAGATTTTGTGAACTTGGACCAGTGTTTACATGTGATTGTCATATTAAACTAAAATTTTACACAGTTTGAATAGATTCGATGAGCATCACATACACTTGATCTTACCTAGCCAATGAATGATTTTCTACTAGTTGCATACATGTATATACTTAATATTCATGCGAATTGCACTCTTTTCATAGAGTAAGGATAATTTACTATTCTAACCTAACTTGTGAATAATACAAGATATGATGATGGTTTCAGGGAAAGTGAAGGTGTTTTCAGATATGGCAACTACAAAAGGGAGGCTGAAGATATAAGATCTGTAATCTTTTATTTTTTGGAGCAGAACTATGAAATAAGTGCTATTATTGGACATAGTAAAGGTTATTGCTCTTATCAGTCATGTGCACTTAACCATATTTCTTGGTCGATTAACCTCCACAATAGGAAACATATTTTTCTATGCCAAATTGTAGGATAGAAATGACAATTTCCTTCTATTACTGAAAAAAAATCATTTAGTTTCATTTGCATTGCTTTTGTTCTCTGAAAATAAAAACAATTAACCATTTAAAAACTATGTTGGCCTTGTATGAG
Organism: Hedychium gardnerianum; assembly: GCA_038050645.1. Taxonomy (NCBI): domain Eukaryota; kingdom Viridiplantae; phylum Streptophyta; class Magnoliopsida; order Zingiberales; family Zingiberaceae; genus Hedychium; species Hedychium gardnerianum. Next base: position 11,777,197 of record JBBUKS010000095.1, on the reverse strand, counting down.
TATTTGAAATGTGTATATATATAAGTGTCTAACTCATCAAAAATCAAGTGAGAACAGGAGTTCAAGAGGATGTAGATGTTATACCTAACATACACTTACTAGGGTCAGGGTGTGCCAGCATGAGTAGGGGTTAATCATAAAGACCAGGCAACAAAGATGAAAATTGTCTATCATAGGATAAATTATTCATTCAACTCTTCCTATTTATCTAAGCATACACTTGATTTTCTTTTAGTGTATGGTTGAAGCACCAACTATACTGAATAGGACTTCAATTTTCAATAACTTGAAAAGGCTTACAAGTGTTTGAACTCAACATCCCTTTGCATTTTTTCTCCATCATTTCATAAAATTATTTCAAAATTCCTATAATGCCCTCCTATGCAATTCTTTATTGATGAAATGATTCTTCCAGGGGGTAATGCAGTGCTCTTATATGCTTCAGTGTACCATGACGTCCGCATAGTCATCAACATTTCTGGTCGTTTTGCTTTAGAAAGAGGAATTGAAGGACGCCTAGGCAAAGATTTTATGCAAAGAATTGAGCAAGATGGCTTTATTGATGTGAAGGATAAGACAGGTACGCAAACTAATCAGACAGAAGCCTTATGTCTTCCATAAACTTGTTTTTGTTTGTTCTACTTGTAATATTACAATTTTTGTGTTTGTTTTACCTGACTACAGATTTTGGGAAGAAAATAACGAGTGTATTTCTTTATATTATACAAGCTCCATGGATAGTATATGTTTTTTTATGTAAGAGGCAACAAATAAAAAATTGTTTAAGGAAATTTAACCATCATGATCATGGAAAATGTAGTGGGATAAGATTTGATTGTTGTTGTTGATCATGGAAAATGTATATGTGGAGTTATTATTAAAAAAAAATTGTATATGAGAGAAATTAAGTGTAGCTCTAATAGATGATAAAATGAGAGAAAGTAGATTTTAATGATATTAACATGTCTAAAGGTGACCAATAAATTATATAATTAGAAAACTTAAATTTATTAGAGAAGAAAATTATAAAGAGTAAAGAGAGACAAAAAAAATTAGTTGATTTAATAAAAATTAATTTAATTGATTTGAATTCTATTATTGATATAGTCTTACATTAAAGTTATAGCCAAACTGAAATAATTGAGATGAACATAACTTGAACTTAGTGATGCAAGAGGTTATTTTCATGCAGGTTTGGTGTAAATTGTTCTCTTGACTTGAATTCATTAGTGTGTGGTTCCATTGTAAATAATTTATGAAACAATTTCAGCCTAGCCTTAATTAGATTAGACAATCCTTAGACCCTTCTTGGTCGGAGACTCATGCATTGGCCCTTTGGATTTAGACATTCATTAAATAATTCTTATGGTAAACCGACTACTTTTCCTCAACTTAAATAATTAATGATCATGATGACTTATTTAGTGAGTAAAAAATAGGAAGTCTCATTTTCTTATGACATAGTTTGAAATATAGTTGTCAAAAGTGGTCTAGCAATATAGAATGCTCGATTTGGAATAGTATTGGCAAAGGAGAATCCAACCTTTTCTAAGAAATCGATCATCTCATATCAATGGTTAAATAAATTTATAAGTTTAAAGAAAGTAGATAGTTAAAGAAATTATCAAGAAATGAATTAACTCCTCTAGAAAATATATTAAATTAATTGAAATTTTGCCAAATCGCAAACAAAAAGGATGACATTGCTTGAAATTTTATTAAATCCAATTGAATTTATCAAAATCAATCTAGTGGACTTTATACCATCTTAGCTTTAATACTAGGGAATGAATATAGGAGAGGGAGATGATCCTTATTGATCTCGTGATTTTTTTAAAAGTGTATCTCCCATTGCCTAAGATTTTTGCAAGATAAACAAAATAATCTTATTGCATGTGATTCATGGAGTGTTGATTGGGAGTTATAATGCCTTTTCAGCTTCTTCCATCAGCCAAACCCTCCTCTTCTACAGAAGCCAACCATCCCATGCTTTTCCTTTTCTCAAAAGAATTCTCTCCAAAGAATTCTTGCGCCTCAATGCCACCACCTGTGACATCTCCTCCTTTCTTAGTTCTTTTGCCTCAACACCACCACCTGCGAAATCTTCTTCTTTCTCAGTTCTTCTGCCTCAACACCACCACCTCGGACAATCCTTCCTTCTACATTTTTCTAATGTTATTTCTCTTTTTTTTTTTAAAATTTTCTAATGTCCACCCCATTGTTTTTTTTCCTGGGGAAGATTTAGAATTTCTCTCCCCTCTTTTCCCTTTCTTATGTGCTCTCTCTCTCTCTCTCTCTCTCTCTAAAAAAACCCTCCTTTCCTCTTCCTATTTTCTAGCAATATGAGCAGTAAACTTCTTCTCCTTCCTCTTTTTCCATCTTCTCTTTATCTTCCTCTCCCTTTCTTCTCCTGCTGTTTTCCATCACGGGCTTTCAAGAGAATTCTATGCCTTTTAAATATCTCGGGATTCCACTTGTTGTTAAGCGCCTTCGGATCTTAGATTGTAGCCCCTGCTTGATTCTCTGATTCAATAGATGAGTGCTTACCGCAAAAGAAACTATCATATGTTGGCAAGGCGTAACTTATTAACTCAGCGCTTCAGGGAGTGGAATGTTTCTGGTTATCTATTCTGCCAATACCCCTGGGTACCATTGATCGCATTTACAATATCTGCAGATATGTGCAAACCCAAAGATGAAGGTGGCTTGGGGTTTCGAGACTTGCGTGCATGAAATTTTGCCCTCTTGACTAAAGTACAAGTGGGTCCACCATACTTAGGCGTGCACACATATGGACCTCGGAAGCAGCCCACACAAATTCTTCTCTATCAAGCATTTGTTGCAGATACAGGATCTTATAATGCTTCACTCAATAGTGCAAAATGATGTCCTCTAAAAAACTTAGCAATATGGACTATGAATTAAAATATATTTAGCAAATAACCAACATTAATGTTATGTTATTACTTTATATTAATAAATTGAATAGTATTTATTAATATAATTTTGATGTGTTTTATATTAATAAAATATGATTTATTATCTATTAGCAATGTACAATATATACATTTAGTTTAATAATTTGAAAATTTTATTTTATAAAATAATAACATGATATTGTTAACCTAATAATTATAATAAAATGAAATCTATAATAGTATGACTAATATAATTAATTAAATCAAGGTTTAAAATTTTGAGTTATGTTAGAATTTCAATTTATGACTGAAACAATATAGTTTCGATACAAAATCGTGCTGTATTGATAAAGCTTTGATTCTTTTTAACTATAAAATATAACTAAAAAATATTTTTATTAATATTTGATTGCTATAGATGTTTTTCTTAATAATTTATCCCCACCTTCATCCTTATATAATTTTTTCTCCTTAGTCTTTGTAATAATTCTTACTCTTTGTAATAATCCTTACTCTCTGTCGTTTATTTTGTAAATGGATGGAGGAAAAAAAACTAATAAAAAAGGGAAAGAAATTAACTACTGCGAACACTAAATCCTAAAAAGATAAAAATAGAGGAAAAAGAAGAAAGGAAAGAAAATAAAAAAATAATAACTTACGAGACTGTCGCGGGGCCACTACTAGGTTGTCACAGTCTCGCCACCACACAGAGGCTATCGCGAGGCCAAGGTCGTAGTGGCCTCGTTACCATACGGAGGTTGTGATGGGGACTTGAGCACAAACAAAGAATTTGTCCTAAGTCTCAAATAGCATGCCAAAATCTTAAAGAATAACAAACAAGCTTCCTCGGTAAAATTTGGCATATTCTAGATGATTTTCCTATTCATACAAGATCTATATGTAATCCTAAAATATAATTCACATAGGTTCTCAAGATAGTCTTCAAAGCTTAATATTACACAACCTTTTGCTTGCTTTATAATTGTCTTCAATTTGTCATCACGGGATGGATTGATGACTAGTGCATGGGGCATTGCCACCATGAGGTCTGAGGGTCAAATCCTGGCTAGTAGCCAGGTTCCTATCCTCCCTGATGCACTGGTCACTGTTCGGGCTAGTAAACTAGCCCCCGTGATTTACCTCTTTTGTGTTGGTTCTGGGACGGGTTGGCGGGGGCGTTCGGGGCGAGCGTTTCGCCTTTTGCCACCATAATTATCTTCAATTTATTCCATCAAATTTAGCATTGTCTAAGGATTTACAACAGATTTTGGAACTACAAATATAAAACAACGCCATTAGTCATAAGTCACTTAAATATGGTCTCAAATAATAGAATCCCATGATGAAGTTAACCACACTAAACGAACAAAGATTATCAAACGTATTTTAATAATTTATTAAAAGGGAAATACCTATACAAATATTAAACTCAACCTGATTATAATAGAAACCAGCCAAAATAACTTGAGTAAAATAATCAAAAATATTAAAGTACAATTATTAAATCCTTTAGTACAAAAATCACATACAATTTCTCAAAAACTGTACCATTTTAACTTCGCAAACTAATACATGCTACAAAGAGAATATTTACATTTAAAAGATATATATGCATAAAAATGATACCACATTTAATTTTGTTCACATTGTTTTACATTGCTAAAAAACATTACAATTGCTCTCGATAAAGTTTCATAGCTTTGAAATCTTTGAATGCCCATCTCATTATCAATATTATCAAATATTCTGAATATCAGTAAACTAAACAATGATCTTACTATTCGTAGACTACTTTTTATTAAAAAAAATCTCTATTCATAGTAGCTGTATTACTGTGAAATTCACAAGAAAATATACTAACCAATGAACTTCATGTCTTTTTTTCGATACATTTTTATAGGAATGTGAATCTAAAGTTTTTAAATGTTAAACTATGCTGGTGGGCATGTTTACTACAAACAACTTTGTACCATGACATATAACATCAATAAAAGTTATTGAGGGTTTTAGTGGCATCGACTAGACCATAGCAAGAGGTTGCAAATTCAGCCATCAATTCTGGTGGCTTATACCTGATGGCGCGCACACGAATAAAGAGACAAAAGGGAGAGAAGAAGTTGAAGGGGAGGATTGACACTAGCTAGTATAAATAACTCCTAATCTCTAAAGAATTTCACTAACTCGAACAAACATGACTAGACTGGATTGTACTTGACACGCCTTGGGGTATACTTGTCCGCTAGACTTGAGGGTACTCCTAGTAACAATATAAGAAATAAAAGGATAGAACGCAGTTCACTCGACATAAATATCAATGCAAAATATAAATCAATACATTACTAGTTATTAATGCATGTATTAGTATTTAAAATCTCGTGTCATTTCGCTCGACACGAGCGAAACATTTCGTTTCGCTAGTGGATCGGCATCGACACAGTCATGCCTCCGGTGTTGATGCGCCCCCAGGCCCCGCGGACGTGTCACTCAGGCCCGACGACGCATCCAAAGGTGTCATGAGGGCTGGAACAGGTGGGAGTTGTGGGCGAAGGTTTTAATTGAATTAAATAACTTAGGTTAATAGTTTTAATCAACACCTAAATTAAGATAATTTAGATAGGTTTGATTAAAACTTATTAAAATTATCTCATTAATTTAATATATATATATATATATATATATATATATATATATTTAAAAAAATATTTTATGTTTTGTATTTTTAATATTTAGATTAAATTTTTTATTTTTAGTTAATATTTTTTATATTTAAAAAGTATCGAAACTATGTCGATACGGTATCGATATCGTATAGTTCCGGTCTGGGACGGAAACCTCGGCATGAGTCGAGATTTTAAATCATGGCATGTATGCATGTTCATGTGTACATACCAAAAACCAAACGAGGTAGATATTTATTTTTAAAATGAAAATCAAGGTTTGAAAAGAAAAGAAAAGAAAAGAAAAGCAACCGAAACACCTACATGATTGAAAAGAAACCAAATAACTCGATGTCAAGCAGGATTGACAAGCAATTATCTTTGAACGACACAAGGGTAGTCGACATAACATGTCCTCTATCTGCTAACCTAGAAGTTAAAAGAAAGAGGTAGTGAGTACAAATTATTCCATGAGTATAAGAAAAATAATGCATGATACTAAATAGAGTATAGAGGCCAAAGGAATAGGAAATCAACATGAACAAATCTTATAACTAGTTATCTCAACAGCTACCTCAAATACTGAAAGTCATATAATGAGATAGGTTAATACCCACTTAAGAGCATCCATATAGTCAATCTCTAATCCATCTCGATAATGTCGATACGTATAACACGATATGAAACTAGCATAGTATAAATGAGACAAATCAAACTCTACAGACAGGCTAACACTATCTATGGGCGAACCACGCTATCACAACTGACTACAGGCGAACCATGCTACCAAGATCTATCACGTGGGTAGACAAGGTATGACAAATAATAAGTAACATATACAATTCAATCAAGATCCTGCACATAATAAGTACTAACTGCGGGTAATAACATGCTATCACGAACTAGTCTCGTGGGCAGTGAGGGTGTGTAAATGATCACTATATGCGAGCAATAGTATGCTATCACGAACGAGTCTCATGGGCAGACAGAGTGTAGATAGCTATCTAGCTATTGACTCCAAGCAACATGTATAGATGACCACTGTCTGGGGGCAACAACATGCTACCATGAACTGTTCACGTGGGCAGTCAACATGTATAGATGACCACTGTCTGGGGGCAACAACATGCTACCACGAACGAGTCTTGTGGGTAGATAGGGTGTGTAGATAGTACTGCGAGCAACAACATGCTGCCACGAACTGTTCTCATGGGCAGTCAGGTGTATAGATGACCACTGTCTGTGGGCAACAACATGCTATCACGAAAGAGTCTTGTGGACAGACAACATGTGTATAATAATACTCTGCAAACTATGCTATGGTATGATATCACTAACATATAGGCATGAGCATAAATAATAAATGAGGAATTTAGTAGAATACTCTATAAACTATACTACGGTATGATATCTTTAACATATAGACACGAGCCTAACTAACAATTGAGGAATCTAGTAAAATACTCTACAACTATACTATGATATGATATCACTAACATTACGCACAAGCCTAACTAACAAACGAGGAACCTAGTAGAATACTCTACAAACTATATTATGGTATGATGTTGCTAACATATAGGCATAAGCATAAACAACAAACGAGGAACCTTAAATGTCAATCAAAATAAAATAAGGGAAAGCAAGTAAAAGGTCAATCTCAAGAAACAACATAGAGTAGAATATCAAGATAAACAAACAACTGTAGCCTATTCAATGTAAAGAAAAATAAATTCATGCACTAAGGACAAGAATCTAAAGAGGTGAAAGGAAGTAACTACCCACCTCTACTATAGAATGTCCTAACTATCTTCAAATCAGAGTGCCTACCTTGAGCTCGAATCTATAGGTAAAGATACGAGAAAAAATCTAAGACTCTATTATCATTAATCAACCTATTAATTAATTATTTATTTGACTACTAATTAATAACTCAATTAACTCTTAATTGATATCTAATTAATTATCAATCTGATTAATAATTCAATTAACCTTGCCCCCAAGGGTAGGATGCCGTGGTTAGGCTCTCCACCGGCAGACCAGACATTTGGAGTTCGAGACTCAGCTGCGGCGTACTGTGAGAGATTTTCCCCCCGAGAATGCTAGTTGTCAAGATGGGCCTTCATATGCACTTCCCCGATTTACCTTAGTGGTTGGTGAAAAACTTCCGTGGGGTCGGACTAATCACCCCAGGATTAGTCGGGCCGAAGGCTTGGATACCTGATGTAAACTAAAAAAAATTCAATTAACCTTAAGTGAATTAATAAATCTCTAACCAATTATTAAATTATTAATTATTTAATCTCCAATTAATCAATTGATAATCCAATTAATTACTCCTTAATCAATTATTGTATCGATTAATAATCCAATTAACACATAATCAAATTAATTATCTAATTACAGCTAACTAATCAATTAATTAATCTGTTAATAATTTAATCTAACAATTAAATAATCTATAAAATTATTAATTAACCAATTAATCGCTAATTAATCACATTAACCAACTCTTAATTAACCCATTAACTAACCAACCTATTAATTAATCAATCTAACCAACAATTTAATCAAATTGCTAATTAATTAATTAATCTGTTAATTATCAACTAATTAATTATTGTATTTGAAAGCTTAATCAACGAATAACCATTACCCTAAATTTTCTCTCCGACAGTGGTAGCGTGGTTCTTCTCAGGCAGCGGCCAACTGGGGTATGTGGAGGCAGCGACAGTGGTGACGACACTTGGTGGGGCGGCGACGTGGCTGTGATGACGCTTGGCGGGAGTGGCGACGTGGCAGCGATGATGCTTGGCGGTAGTGGTGATGCGACAACAATGATGCTTGGCGGCGGTGGCAATGCGACAGGGAGCACGACAAGGATTCATGCCCATGGTGGCTGCTCGATGTGAAGAGAGGGCAGTGACGACGACTATTTGACGAGGAGAGCATGATACGACAATGGTGGGGAAGCCGACAGCATCGCACGAGACCATGATCGCTATCGCTCATGTGGGCCACTTAGACAGGGCAACAATTGACGACGGCGTCAGGGAAGAAGAGGGATGTGACGTTGGCTTCTTGCGTGGACGGAGGGTGCGGCGCTGGCGGTTGGGCGAACATAGGGTGGACGCCCCTATCGCGTGTATGCAAGAAGGGAGAGAGACTCGTGGTTTTAATTAAAACCTTAGATTTTGATTAAAACTATATGTTAATAAATCTAATCAACTCCTAACTTAGGATAGTCCATACATGTTAATCAAAGTCTAACGGAATTATCCCATTAGCTTAATGTTTTTCTTTATAAAAATATTCCTAAAATTTATAAATAATTATATTTATTTTACATATTATCAACCTATTATTATTATTATTAATTTGGTTACTAAATTTAATCAAATATCAAATTGATTTGATCCTCATTAATCAATTTGTTCATCCTACCAATTAATAAATTAATTTGATTTATTCTAAATAGAATTTTAACCAAACATCAAATTGATTTGGTCCCCATCAATCAATTTGATTATCCTACCATATAAATTAATTTATTAATTTGATTTTAGATGGTAAATTCTTTTTTTTTCCTTTAATATATATATATAACAGTACTTGGTATTAACTTTTTGCAATTCAAAAGTGACTAAAATTTGTCTAAATCGAGCTTGATCCAAACTCACCTAAACCTAATTATCATGTTTACAAATAGGCTCCACCTAACTCTAAAACGACTTCCACTCAACCCCTAAAACGCAATATTAGTTCGGTTAAGCCATAGAAAAACTAGGGCGTAATTAGGTAATTGAGTTAGAATAATAATTATATAAGTTATATAATATAGAATATAAATTTTAATAAACATTTGAAAGAATTTACAAAAGCATTGTATGAATCAAATTATTTTCTGATTTATATAAAAATAAAGTATAACTTAGAGATTCCTATTATGAAATGAGGCTATTATTATAGATTTTTAGATATAGAGTTGTTACAAATTTGTAGTGACTATGAAGCTTAAATTAAGAAAAAATGCAATGAATGTAAGATTTGTCTGAATTGTTAAAATTTGACTTAGAAGAAGTCAAAAGCATTATTAATTAACATCCTTAACAATGGATGGCTTTTAGGACCTTCAAATCTAGAATTGCTCTAGAATTTAAAGGAAAATAATGTCCCAGATTATAAAAGACTAGGGAATGCCCCATTTATTGCTTATTCCAACGTTCTACAAGAAAAAGTTGAGTAGATTATAAGTGTAAATCTGTATGGATTAAAAGAAGTATACATTTTACAAATAACTAATGATAAAAAATAAAAGTTAATTTGTGGCAAGCATTTTTAACTCAAAAATCAATAAATACAAAGAGAAAAAACAAACATATATTAACAATCTAATTAATTATTATGTAATAATTAACAATAATAAAATAGTTAATTAAAAGTTATAACTTATATTTAATAAAATCATGTTATCATTAATAGTTCAACTAAATAAATATCAAAACTATGGAAGAACGACATGATAGGTTATCGGAATTGTCTTTACGGTTAAAGATTGAAACTTATCCATTTTATCATAACCATATCAATTATGTCTCAAATTGATTATCTAAAACCATCAAATCTATAACAAAAAATTCATATCAATAGAATTAAGCTAGTTGATTTTTTATCAAAATCCACAAAATATTATTGGTAATTAGGCATGCCACCCAAATAGCAACTTAGTATTCACTTTATAAAACAATAACAAATGCTAATGTTCTAAATTAAGTTGTATAATTTCATGTTGTTGATACTAAGGTTCAAAATATCGAGCCGTGCTAAAGTTTCGATCGGATAATACAGTTTCAGTATTGTGTCAATGTTTCGATGCATGGTGTCTCTAATGGATTAGAGTTGAAGGAGATGAAGCATAGGAAGGAGTTATTGTTTGTGTTGAGTATGGTTTTAAATCTTGTACCATACCAGATGAAACGGTCGAAATATATCATTCTAATAAATCATCGAAAGTTGATACCATTCAGCACAGATAATATTCTTTCCTTTGCTTCATTTTCTTCCTTCTTCAACCTCCAATCTATCATCGACACCATGCATCAGAGCATCAACATGATTATGAAACAATATCTTTCCGGTTAAAGATCAAAATTGACTCGAGATTTTGAACTTTGGTGCTGAGTGGTATCGAGTTTCGGTGATTTACTATAACGATACGTTTCGATCATTTTGCTTGATATAGTACGAGATTTCAAACCATGGTTGACATCATTTGTCTATAAATATTTCATTCTAAAGGATGAAGAGGGAAGAATAGAGGGGGAAGGGTGAGCAACCTTTTCTTGATATTAGATATATTAATTTTCTCCTTTTTGAAAGCTTCTAGAGGTGGTGAAACCTTTTATAAAACCTTTATTACAAAAGAGTGAAAGAAAAGTTCAAAAGTAGAGAAGAGAGAGTTTGATAGAATAACTTTGCTGTAGATTGATGTAATTTCATAGCCAACATGCTCTATATTTATAGTTAACAACCAAGCTGCCAAGAAAACTCTAGAATCATCTATATGCTACTTTGCATCAG
>JBBUKS010000095.1:11734571-11753871 GCA_038050645.1 Hedychium gardnerianum | reverse complement strand
TGATGGCATTTATGCATTAATTCCAGATAATTGGAACAAACACGATTGTCTTCGTCTATAGAGATTGTCAACTTGAATCGTTATGTTCTTCATAAGGGGCTGACAATCCAAGGGGAACAAGTAGGCCAACCAAACAAGCTAAATAAACAAATTGAGCAAGTAGATCGATCAAAATATTCTACTCTTTTGGAGATGTGTATTGAGAAGATTGAAGGGGATCAAGCGAACTCGGCGGATTGATGGGTAGAAGGGAAGTCTGATGCAAATGATAAAATTATTATCATATAATTTTTTAAATTAAAAAATAATCTCTTATAAAATATAAGATAAGATTGTATATAATAAATTTAATATAATTTAATTTTTTCTCAGGATCTCGCACTAACAAGAATTTTATACACCGGACTATCATTTTAGTCGAGCCAAATGAGTTAAATAGTTAAGCATGCCAACTCTAGATAGTCCAAAAAAGACAAACCTAGTGTCCAGGGGTGTGGTGGGTTGGCAAGGGGCTTAGCGGTCTACTTGAGCCATCACACTTTCCTAATTTACTTGGTATGCGAAATATAAGACCAAACTGTCCATATCAAGATTAGTTGACTCGTAAAATCCAAATACCCTAGTAAATATATATATAAAACCTAGTAGGTCAAATATTTTGGAAAGGTTGAGGAACTCGGTGAGCTTGTAGGTCAGATATTATGGGTGGCGGGTTAGGTGGACTTGATGAATTGAGCCACTTTAAGCGAGCCAATCCAAGTGATTGAGGATAAATTTTACACCCTTTCTACATACCAAACATGGATAATCCAAATGAATCATTACTTTCATTCCATCCAGAAAACTGAAGAAACACCTCTTATACATTTTCTAGATATCATTCCTTCAAAATAACTATTATGTTTCTACTCAATTTCATTCCATAAACCAAACACACCATTAAGCTATAAATTGGCTCAAACATAAAGAAGTAGCAGATCTATGGTTATATATGTACTATAATAGGTAAATGGTAACCAATCAAATCTCTATAGGTAGAATTAATACAATTAAGACAGATGAGATTCAAACACAATTTCAAAAGCAACCAAACTGAGTCTCTTCAAGTCAATTTCGTAGAAGCTTACGACGTTAAATACACAATATTGCAGAAGAATATCTTTTCCTGTCGTCAAGCATGAGACAGCCGAAGCATGATCACAAGATCACATATTAGGAATAGTGGGATGTATTCAGATCCTCCTGCACTAATAGATAACAGAAATAGAATTTTAGGACTTACTGCAAAATCATAACCCAACTTCATCGTCACTGTCATCTCCAAACATGGCAGCCATTTTCATAGCAAGTGTTGCGGCCATTTCTCTCCTCTGGAAATCTGGCATCAACCTCAAGTTGTCGCGCATATTACCAATCTCATACATTAACCTTTCTAAATCATCCAGACTGTAGTGACCGTCCTCATCCAACTCAGAGTTGCGGAAGACATCAGATTCAAGCTCCCCTTGCTCCTCAGTTTTGGAACTTGTTATCTTTTCTGTAGACATTGCTCCATCAACAAAGTCACTTACTGTCTCAGGACCATTTCCCAGTTCTGAGGGCTTTTTTGGAACATCAGAAGGTGTACTAGAGCCAGGAATTGATGATGATGATGCGACAATTTCTTCTGCTCCATCATCAGTATCAGATTTTTCAGTAATGTGATTGTTTTGATTTCCTGTTTCATATCCTCTTGCCATAACTGCATCATCATAACTTCCCCACTCGTCATCAGAACCATGAGATAAAGCCTCATACTCGATTTCATAATCTGACTCGTCTGTAGATTCTGGCATAATCAAGAGATAGAAGATAAGAAACTAAGGATTTAAATCGTCTTCAAACAAATATATAGCTACGATACACGGAAGCACCTATTCAAGGATGAGAATATTTCAAGATTTGGTATAGCCGCTATAGAAATGCCAAATAAAAATAATCAGCAGTTCCTTCACCTTCTTTCTCAACTAGGGATGGACGTGTAACCTTGTTTCCAGATTTTAGGATCATCCCAGGCCACATGTGAGCAGAAAGAGCTCCATACAACCGGTCTACACCTTGCATATCACCATCTACAGAAAGACCTGCAATGAATAACATGTCATTATCTTATAACCATATTATTTGCAAACTAAAACGATGTATAAGAAAAAATGCGAAGGAAATTTGTAAAGACCAAGTGTTAAACGAAAATTTAGAGGATGATTAGCTTAGGTCATCGCATGAGAGGTCAAACCACAAAAACTATTCTGTATCTAACTATTCACAACTTGCAGATATAACATGGTTCAATAATTCATAAAAAGAAAAAATAGACGTAACACTTGGTTAACCAACCACAAAGGAGAAAAGACACATCCATGCCTGCAGTCCATAAGCCATGAAACAAAACATTCAATCCTAAATGTATAGAATGATTGTAGGCAAAAATAATATTCCAAGGACTGTACAGCACAAATGCATTGAAAAATTGAATCTTAAATGGCAAAGGAGATAAACTTACATTTATCAAAGTTAGTGTTAGAAGCACAAGCCTCAATATATTCTATGTTATGCTCAATACACCAATCTAGACATAACTTCCTAGTTTCGAGATATGGCTCTTCATGCCCCAATAAGCTAGAACCTTCAGTCTCATCGATACCATAATCCATGTACTCAGGGTGTGGATCACAACTGGATTCTCCATGCTTCAGCATTTGCCTTCGATACTGTGCATGGGCAGGGTGACCAGTCACAAGATCTGCTTTGTTTCCTATGCAAAGGAGTATTTCAAACTTCGTAATATCTGTTTTGGCAATCCAGTCTTGGAGGGTAGTTAGAGATGATTCCTGAAGATGAATCAAAAAACATGGAGAAAAAAAACCAGATTCAGTAAACTAATGCATGCGTTATAATTCTCTAAATTATTCTGGTTTTAAACAGGGTTTTTTACTTTTGAGAAGTGCAGAAAGCAGTAGAAAGTATGGTCTAAAATTGATATATAAGTCCCATAAAAATTATAAAACTCAAGACACTTCGAATGGGAACTATTGAAAAAAATAGGGGGCATTTCCAACCTCACTCATATCAAAAACCATCACTAAGGCATCCAGCTGCTTTGTAATTGGAAGTGACTGAATTGAGAATCCTTCATCCAGATGAGATGTCCATATAGCTACATCAGCTGTATAATATTTATTTTCAATTGTCCACCTGGCAAATTAGCAGAACCATAAAGGTCAAAAGAAACAATACCATAAATATTCTAATTTGATGACATCAAAGTAACATAGGTTATAATTTATATTCTTAAAATGTACCCTTGGCAAAGAACATATAGTTACATACCCTTGACAAAGGACGCCTCTTGCCAAGTCAGAGGCATCTGAAATATCAACTGAAAGCAGTCCTGCAATGAGTGAAAAATAACCAACTCATTCAAATGAAGAAAAAATTAATAGTTTTCAAGCTGCTTGTGGAAAATCACTTGAGAAACATGTTTAGCAAGTAGAAAATAGAAAAACTTTAGGAAGTTATAATCAGTATATACTATGATAGAAGTAAATGATCAATCACAAAATGAAACTTTTGAATGGTAATAGGAGCATCTTAACAAAAATCTTTAGGGGAATAAAAACATAAGGCCAAACAAAGGTGAACCCACTGTGACTAGAGGCTAGTTTCTTATGACGAAAGGAGCATAATAAGTGAAAGCACTTGGGTAAAAGCTTCCCTAGGCACTATTTCTCCCTGTTTCTGATGGAGGGAGTAAGATTGCGATTATTTCAGATGAGAGAAGGAAGAGGGAGAGGAGGGGAGGGGAAGTAAAGGAGAGAATGGGGAAGGAAAAGAGAGAAAGGAGATAAGAAGGAACAAAAGGACCAAATTACCCTAGCTATCAACTGATCATCTTCTACAGCCAAATGCATATTTTTTCACTCCGAAAAACAATTGACTGCCTCTTACAACCTTCCACATTTGATATCATTGTTAACATCGTTTTCCATGACCACATCCATGCTGGTGCCTATGGCCACAGGATTCCTTATCACCTAACTAGACCTCATCTTCCAGCCCTGCTTCTTCAGGCATGAATTCTCCAAAGCCATCATAGTGGTGATACTTGCCACCTTATGGACTAACACCTCCAAGGTCCATATCTATAGTTGGCCCCAAATTGTAAGACAAACAAGGATTGATTATGAGGACAATCATGATGATTCTAGAGTCGTATATAATACCAATTAGGCAAGACCAAATGGTTAACCAAGGTCCCTATAACGACACATTAGTTTAATTGGCAAAACATTCTTTATGGCCAAGTTGGTAGGAATTATACATGGATATTCAGAACTGAGAAAAATCAACTTACAAAATAATTTAATTGCTTCGTACTCAACAAAGCATCAAAAGTTAGATCTAAATAGTTGGGTTTACAAAAATGATGCAAGACTAAAGATTCAAGGGTCTTGGCCTGCCTAGAGAAATATATTAACATACAACAGGATAAGTTTATATCTAATTCGGAAGAAATAACTAAATCAAATGATGGCATTTTCCCGGAAACTGGAAAACCCTAAGACTGTAAATTAATTCTGTAGATACTTCAGAGGATCATACGAAATTGCACACGAATTCCCGAGTATTTCAGCATCCCCTTCACAGAAAATACTAGCGATTACAGTTGACAATAAAAGACGAACAACTCCATCAATTCTAGAACAATTTCTACGATCAATCAAAAAGGGAGGGAGATGGATCGCAAGTAAACATTCCATTTAAAAACGAAAAGGGAAGCCCGTAACTAAGAACTGGAAACGGTTTTGAGAGAACAAAGGAAAGTAGATGGGAGAGAGGGCGCTAACGGGAGAGGAGAGTTCGCTTCCCGACGTTCGGCGCCCCGATGAGGAGAATCCCTGGCCGGGTATCGATGGATGTCGAGCTGCTGCCGTTCTCCGACGCCATCGCCGTTGATCGGCGAAGCTCATAAAAGAGGGACAGAGAGAAGGGTTTCGAGATCGATGGTCGAGGTCGATGTCGTGGTTTCTTCCTTGACCCAACCCTAGTGAAGGAATAATCAAAACAGGGCAAATTTCTTAAAAGTTCCACCTAAAATTGGGAAATTGCCAACCCGCACCTAGTTAAGTTTTAAGACATAAATATAAAAAATTTAACATAACTTTTGCCCCAGAGCATAGAAGCGTATAAAAAATAGTTAAAATTTCATCACTCGCAGAGTTCTCACCATGCGTGATCTCAGGATTTTATCGCTGGTAGAGTTTTCGTCATGCGCTTGTCATTTGTACTTCTGCTTAATTCTTTCTTATGACGTGAGACAATTATATCTGGCCGGGATAGAGACTCTGAGACACATCATTCTCCATGAATTTGTTGAGCCGGCAATTGTGATCTCGAATGATGGCAATGAATTGAAGTCTTGATGTTTCACTAGAGAACATGATGCTGAGGTTTGAGAGGGAGGAGGAGACCTAGATCGTGGCATTCCATCAGATGAGGTTGAGGCAGAAGCTCTCGATGCTAGTGTAAGCGAGCTTGGAGGGATCGTGCAAGTGTGAAGTTGAGGCTAGACATGTAGTTGTTTACGAGAACATTGTTTTGATAAGATTTTGGTTATTTCGTTTAAAACATAAGCTACTTATGAGAGTTTGAAACCTTTGCCAACATCGGCAAAGGGCATGTAGAATTGAAACCTTTCCTAGACGAAGTGTAGTAATTAGTCAAGCTTGTTTATGATTACTATGCCTGTTAGAAACATCTACTATAATCGTAGCTCTATCAGAATACTTTTGGTGATAGAGATGTTTTATCGCACACAACTGATTTGGACCCAACCGATTGAGGCTATAGCATCACGAATGACCAAGTCTAGTTAGGCCAAACTACCCAATGAAGGAATAATATTTTTCTTTTTGTGCATCAAAGGAAAATGTTTTTCAACAAATTTAACAAATTATTTTCCCACAAACACCCTATAGTTTTACTATTACCATTTTACTAGTCATGCTTTCATAAACCCTATCTATTCATCCCTCCCAATCTGAATCGGTAGCACTTACAAAAATGCGGGCATTTATGTAACATAATAAAGTGCAGAGGGTATAATGATAATAATATCATTACAGGGGGTATATCGGAAAAACAAGTAGGAATCTGAAGAAACACTTTCCATTAAATCTCCACCAAGTTCGTAGTAAAAGAATTGATGTTTCCATGAATGCTACTACTTCAGAACATACAGCAACTTTGTATCAAGTTAGGAAGAAAGATCAGTTTAGTTTCTATCTGAAGTTTCTGAACTTTGTATCGGAAATTTGGAAGGCATGGACGAACTCTAAAGCAACTATTTAAGGCAATCTCGATACTAAATTCTATCTCACAGGGCACAATTAGATCAAGCTGGAAAACACCAAAATATTTTTGAAATGTAAGCAGTAAGTTTTCTTTTACACTTTAGCGAACTCTTTTTTTTTTCCCTCCCTTTTGATGAGGTTAAAAGTTAACACAGATATGGAGAAGGTGGAGAGTAGCGGTGATGAACAAGGAGTGAAGTGTTCCAAGCTTCAGCTTTTTTCTTACTTGGTGGATCGAGAAACGCAGCGTTTGCAGTTGCTGGAAGAGAGGGAGAGCCGAAGCTCAGGAAAGCCATGGCAGCCAACTTTTGAACTGGAAGATTTCGAGATGACTTCAGAGGAGAAAACTCTGAGGAAACGCGATACTGAAACGAAACATGAGTCACTGCTTTCAGGAACAAAGAGAACAGGAGAGGCAACTCCAGCCATGAGCACTGCTACAGAGAAGAAGCATAGGAGTATTGCTACTAGAAAAGATGCATTTGATTTGAACAAGTTTGATTGATACTATTTTGGTGATCGGAGGACCGAAAACAAGTCAATTGGTTCAGTATGAACATCATGCCTGTGATTCACCTGAAAACAAAAAGCACTTAATTTGTGTTATGTTCTGAGATTGTCCGAGTTAAAGTTTGTCAGATAAACTTCCTAATCAGAAAACTTACAATTGTAGCTGCAAACTGAGTTTGGGCACAGTTTGATCTTTCGCATATTGAACAAAAAAGTTATTCTCCGATCATCTTCTTTTACGTGTTATCAAAGCTAGCATCATCATGGAGATAGCAACCTCCCCTTCTCCCCTTTGGATATCAATCTGTCCTCTTAACTTCTTCGTCTTAGTTAATTCCTTAGTCCCGGTGCCAATATCCACTCTCGCTCTATGTATTCCAAACTCGTTTGAGTTCAAAAGTCAAATTCGACTCCACTCTCCTCTTAACTTCTTCTGGTTCGTTATTGATTTTCATTCCTCATATTTTCTTAATAAGATCTAGGTGGCTTGCTACATAGTCATGGTTTCCAGTTTTGTTCCATGCCAATCAACACAATCAAAATCTATTGTTTTGTATCTAGAGTGGCATATAGAATCAGTAAATATTCAATACATAGCCGACTAATGTGATCAACAATTTTATCAATCGATCTTGTATAATGGGCAATGGAGGAATAGGATCCGCATAGCCAACCCAAAATGATTTGGACAAATACATCTTGATAATGAGATCAAGAACATAACAACTTGAATAACTCTAACACAAATCAGTAGAAAATTACTTAAACTAAAAACTTGGACTCAGTATATAATCTAATAGTTAAAAAAACAAAAGAAGTATAATTATCAGCCAAAACAATCTCGTAAACATACATAAGCTTGTGGAACAATAAGAATCACAGAAATTCTCTAAATAGACAAGAATGACTCTTCTATGATTTTGGAACTATTTGTTTCGCAAGTGAAGCATCACCGACTCGACAAACTTATGAAGAGTTTATAACAAGAAGTTACACTACAAGACATCAGGTAGAATAACTCTGGTATTGAGTGGGGACGCAAGAACTTGCCAGAGGGTTAAATATATTCCGAAGAGCAACAAGAACCTGCGTAATCTGAATCAATCGTCTTTAGATTCTGAAAGGCTATGAAACATGTTCCTCATCTCCCTCTCGAACAAATGGAAGAGAAAAAGATACATCAGTGAATCCCAACTCGGTGCTTCCAAAGGAATCACCTTCTCCGCTCTTCCTATATGCTTCGTGCAGATGTAAGACATATTCCAAGTGCCAGAGGACATCTCCCATGTTAGGTCTGTTCTTTCCTTCATCCGCCAAACATTTCTCTGCGAGCTCTCCGAACTTCCTCAGTGATTCGAGAGAGTAGTCTCCGTCTAACTTCGGATCTATGATTGACTCAAGTGAACGCTGCCTTTGCCATCGGAGTGCCCACTCAGCCAGGTTAATTTGATCCTTGGGCAAACTAGGATTTATCACTGGACGAGCACATACAACTTCGAATAGAACAACTCCAAATGAATATACATCGGATTTTTGTGTAAGTTGTTGCCTTCGGAAATACTCGGGATCAAGGTAACCAAAACTCCCTTTCACTGCAGTACTCACATGAGTGTGATCCAAAGAGGGACCAGCCCTTGACAAGCCAAAATCAGCCATCTTGGCGACGAAGTCTCCGTCCAGCAAAATGTTTGTGGTCTTGACATCTCGGTGGATGATACACCACTCGGCTCCTGTGTGAAGATAGTGTAGTCCACGAGCTGCACCAATGCATGCATCAAGCCGCTGTTTCCATGACAAAGCTGGCTGAGAAGTACCGTAGAGATGGCTTCTAAATGTGCCGTTTGCCATGTACTCATAGACCAAAATCATCTCCTTTTGCTCGTCACAGTACCCAATCATTGAGACTAGATGTCGATGCCGAAGCTTTGACAACATCTCAATTTCTGTTTCAAACTCTGCTGCACCTTGCTGTGATTGTGGATTACCCCGCTTGATAGCTACCAGGATACCATCGTCAATTTCACCCTCGTAGACCTTCCCGAAACCTCCTGTTCCGATCACCAAAGACTCGTCAAAGTTACTTGTTGCAACTCTAATTTCTGCCAAAGTGAACCTTCTGCCTGTTCGATTAGGAGCTGGCAATCCATTGTTGATTAAGGGAGGTTTAGTGGTGGCATTTGTGGTGCTTGCCATTGTTGCATGAACGAAAAGTGGACGCCAACTAGAAGGATCCTCCTTAACAGAATCTGCTTTCCTTTTTCGAACATGATGAAGCAAGAAAACACAAGCTATTGAAATGGTAACAACAGAAGCACCAACACCAGTAGCTGCCCAAAATACTTTACCTTTTGTCTTCTTTGTATTCACCCCTTCCTCGTTGTTACTGATCCTTTCGGAAACATGAGCTAAACTCCCATTCTTGCTAAGTTTGAAGATTTCCACACCGTTGAGTATTGCGTCAATACCCGAAGGACCAACAGATGGTTCAGGCCCAAGCTGAAGCCAGAGTGTGTCAATCTGCTGAGATAAGATATCAGAAAAATCCTCGTGGTAGGCTTTGTTCATCCCTCTTGCCTGCAAAAACACATCGTATTCCTCTGCTGCAGTTTTATTATTGATGTATATCCTAAAAATCCTCTGGTTTTGCTTGTCATACACCAGCTCACAGAAGTGCATCCGGATCAAGTACTCAAAGTTTGGATCCACAGGGAACCTCCATGAGACGTTGAACCTCTTCTCAACAACTTCATTATCAGACATTATTCTCGCTGTCTCGTAAACCAACAGAGGTGCGATCGAAGAATCATTAAGTGAAGAATAACTGATGTTAGATCTGTTGCTAATTGCAGTAGCAGCATTCACAGAAAACATAAAATTATCATCTGGATCCCACTTTCTCCATAGATCTCTATCTTTCCCGGGTTCAAGAGCTGGCCCTCCGACATTTAACCGGTACATTGTCTCAATGCCATGCTCATTTAGACTGAAAGGTAGCTTCTCTTTCGTGCTTACTTTAGTTGCAGCATTAACAAACACATTGTTCATTACTTCAGTGACTTCTATGGCATTGACGAATGCAAACGATGCCACACTCGGAACGAACTTAATTTTCAGTTCATTCGAACTGACATTAAGGAAATATTCTTTTATGAGCGAGTTGTGGACTTCATTCATCCGACTGTTCCAACACAAAATCTCTACCGGAACATTGAACTGGGAAACCAACCTGAGCTCATTTGCAGTTACATCGAACACTGAATCATTGCTGTTCAAACTTCCTAACGAGAAAGGGTAGAAATGAAGCCTGATACAGAAACTCCCAGGAGACACATTGAAGCTATAGTAAGCCGAAGTGTTGAATACTCGAAGAGTCTTATACAAGGACTTGTAAATCGAGTTATCTTCAACTGTAACAGAGCTTACAGCCGTTCCATTATCGCTCAAAGTAAAATTCTCACCAGATGAATCTGCAACCCATCTCCTGCCATTTTCATCGACGATGCTATCAGTAGAACCACAATTGAGCAGATAAGTGTTCACTTGACCATATCCAGCTTCAAGAAAAGTTGAAATAAGAACCAAAAATAGAAGCCCAAACAACACCATTCTTTGATTCAGTCCAAGGTTGGAACCATTCCTAAGCATCCTTCAAGATCAGACAATGATAATTAGAAAACCTTTGATAAAATCAGCAGACAAAACTATAACCAGAAGGGGATCGAACAAACTTACCATTGAGAAAATCCAGACAGAAACCCTAGAATCTAAAGATGGGGAGATGAGCAAGATTTGTAATAAGATAAAATCCTTCCACAGTATAACGAGATCCACAACCAAGAGACCTAGAAATGCGAGCTTGAAGCAACCAAGAGGGAGAGGAAGCACAGTAAAAGCTGCTAAAAGGAGAAATCTTGAGAAAGGTCGAAGCTTTCTGGTCCTTGCGTACCTTATGGCGACGGGAAGCGAACCCACAGGCCAGCTACGTACCTGGAGCTCTGCAGATGGATCTCTTCCTTTATGGCAGGAGACTGCCCCAACATTTGTGGGTCTTCCAAGCTGCAGCAGTTGCTTGAGGAAGACTCGCCAAACAAGTGCTCAAGACATCACTTTGGCTTTACTCTCTCTCTCTCTCTCTCTCTCGCACCCACACATCATCCGAGTAATGGAGAATCCACGATGTGGGTGATGGGCACATGGTCTCGTGGTGTCCATTGGTAGATCAGAAGAGCAACTCTGACAGACTTATCTCTTTTGCCCATTTTATTTAATCCCTCAAAGCTACCAATTGACCGAGTTTAACACCTTCAACCGATCAAAATCGCAGCTTGCGATCGATCAAGCAGCAAGTTTATATTTTTCTGCCGGAATATGCTGCGGCATCTTTGTCTGCATGCTTTTTGGCAAACGGAGAAAAAAAATAAATTCATAAGCTAGATTCTCACAGATCCAGATCTTTAACCTGCAGTAAGAACCAAAGGAAATAATGTCGAACCCAACTGCCCTCAAAGATTGCTGTCAGCAATAAACAAGAACAGTCTAGATTTTGGAGAGCCAATGAGGGAAGAAGTTGATGGGTGGATCAGAGACGAGGCATGTGGAGTGTTTGGCTTAAGATGGCTTTCATAACCTTGCTTTTACCGCCAGTCTGTTCTTATGAGGGTACTTAAGAGAGAGTTAGAAAAAGACGCTGCTCTATGAATTTAGTATTTAGCGTATGTTAAAATTTAAGTAATTCATTGAACTGTGCATCTAATGTTTTTGAATATCAAAATCATATATACTTTTTCTTTTAAAATTATCAAATCATACGTAACCGTCAATTTAGATTGACTTCGTCGGATTGCCCTGTTCCGACAAATAATTTAAGTGAGTAAATTAAATTTTTATTAATTTATTTAAAAATGAGTCAGTTTGTACGAGTTGCGAGTCCAAAATTTAATTATGATATATATATATATATAGTTTTGTTAGCCTATATATTTTATTCTGCACAACTATAGGCACTTGCTGAGGTGATCACTTGCACATCATTGATCAAAAAATTGTGTAATATGATCAGTGATTAGGATTATGCTATCTCAGCAGGTGCACATGGTTGTACAAGATAAGGTGTGTAGGCTATCAAAGCCCTATATATATATATATATATTAAGTAAAAGTTATGAATTTTTTTATCGTGGTTATTAATATAAATGTAAAATTAAGAATTATGAATTTTATTATTTTTTTTCTTTTTAGTGGGTTGACCCATCTAACCCATAACCCATCTCGGGTTGAAAATTTTTCAGCCAGCCAAAATGAAAGGTCGACGTATCTCATCTCATCATATGATGAATTTTTAGTAGGTTGGTCGGCTCCACTATGGGTCGGTTTATTTGAGAGCTCAATCAATTTCTCCAAATACCTCTTTGCAATTTACCCTCCTTTACCCTTTTTTATGGCTAGATAGAATTATAATGTAATAAATGAATTGATTTCATTTGCCGCTGAGGAAGGATATATATATATATATAAATTAAAAAATTAGTGCGCACCACACAACATGCATAGTTATGTACCCTGAGGTGCACATCATATCTTATTTGTATATATATACACAACACACATAAAGAACTCGGCTAAACTAATGATTCTTGATGGTACCTGACCTATTTCCCGAACATCTCGACTTGGTGCTAGGGTATTAGTTGCACTGAGCACCCAAGCTCAGTACTCAGATATCAAGTTCCACCGAACACTCTACCTCAGTGCTCAGATATCAATTTCCACCGAGCACTCGACCTCAATGCTCATATATCAGGTTTCACCAAGCACCCTAAGTGCTTAGATATCAAGTTCCGCCGAACACCCAACCTCAATGCTCAAATATCAGGTTCCACCGAGTATCTGACCTCAATGCTCAGATATCAAGTTCCACCAGCACCTGACCTCAATGCTCAGATATCAAGTTCCACCAGCACCTGACCTCAATGCTTAGATATCAGGTTCCACTGAGCACCCGAATTCAGTGCTCAAATATCAAGTTCCATCGAACACCTAGTCTCAGTGCTCAGATATCAAGTTCCACCGAGCATCCAGATTTAGTATTCAAACTCTGCCCCTTGATCGCATGCGAATGAATACGTGGCATCCTTTGAATGGAGAGGGGAGTAGTGGATGTTAGATCTGGTCCCTTGATCGCCTGCAAATGGATACGTGACACCTTCTGAATGGAGAAACTCATAATGGATGTCGGATCTGGTCCCCTGGTTGCCCCCCTCGAAATACGTGACACTTGATGAATGGAGAGACAACTAACAGTTAGTCAGATCTTGTCCCTTTACCGTTCCCTATGAGGAGAAGGGAGGAACGCGTGGTAGTTGACGTGGAGATGCCCTTCTGATAGCTATATAAGCACCGGTGAGGATATATCACAAGTAGGATGGTTTTTCTTCTTGCAAGAAGAGGCGATTCTTCTCCACGAAGCTTTCTTTTTTTCCCTCCAAATTTATTCTTATTCTCATTTCTCATTGCTACAAAACCCCATATCTCTTCTACTGGTAACTGACTTGAGCGTTAGAGTGACCGCGCCGGTAGAGTCGACCAACCCCTAACTTGTGATACCTTTCAGGCCACTGGATCTCGCGAGTGGGGAGGATGATCCAATTTTCTAGAGCAAAGGAGTCCGAGCGAGCAGAAAGAGACACCGTTAATTTTCTACAACCCTCAAATGGAGAATACGAAAGGGGCGATCCAATTTTGTTTGATTTGTTTGAATGATTTTAACTAAAAGACTAATATTTAGGAGATGTCGTGTTGTCATATATTTCATAAGGAGTGTTTGGCTCAAAGCAATACCTATTCATTATATAGGTTTGCACTTTCTTGTTGGAATTTTATTTTTATGAATCATTTGGGTTGTTATGTCGGTCATTTCATCAATGTGTGGATGAAATTGATTGATAATCAGGCTAACGTTAGCTTGTAATGTAGTTCTATTGAGTCTGATTTTCACTATATTTGATATGACATGGTCCATGGTTTAGGTCGAACAGAGGCGACTTGAGCGTGATAATGATTTAGGTTGGGCTTGAGCCCAAATTAAGCAATCAAGTGTCATGTCATGTTCGTGATAGTTTGTGTCAAACTTAGCTCCTAACTGTTAGTGTAATTGACTCTTGGTCAAGGTTGACCAAGTTGACTAAGCTCGAGTTAACTTGAGTTGAAGTTTCGATGTTTGATAAATATATTAATTGGTCGGGACGTTAAGTAGGTCAAAATTGACTGGATACATGACAATCGATCAATATGTTAATTGGTTGAGGAAGAGTCAAGTATGTTAAGATTGATTGGGTACTTGACGAGATGGAAAATCCAAGGTGGGTCACGATTGACTAGATACTTGGTGATCGAAAGTCCAACATGGAGTTGACTCAAGAAGAAAGTCCAAGTGGATCACGGTTGACCGGACACTTGGCGGTCAGAAGTCTAACAGGGAGTTGGTATAAGACTTGAAATCCTAATATGTCAAGGTTGATCGGATGTTAGACAACGAGAAAGTCTTGGTAGGTCAAGGTTGTCAGGATGCTAGGCAATGAGGAGGTCTTGACAGGTTAAAGTTAATCGGATGTTAGGTAATGAGAAAGTCTCGACGGGTCAAGATTGACCATATACTAGGCAATGAAAAGTCTCGACAGGTCAAAGCTGACCCGACGTCGGTCAAAAAAAGTTCTGATAGATTGAGGTCAACTGTATATCAAACAAGACGAGAATTCAACTTTGATAAGGCTGAAACATGAGTATTAGTCGATTGATAGGTGTATTGATCAACTAATGGACGCAAAACCCCCAAAACCTCAAAAAAATATGATTGCTACAGTATTACTATAGTGTTGCTATAGTACTGATATAGTAACCATGAATAGTATTTGCTACAGTAAGTTACTACAGTATAGTCAATCAGTTGACTGATGGCTTCAAAAATCGACTAGAGCTTTAGAATTCGATTGTTCGACTCAATTGATGACATCAATCGATTGATGATTGATATTAGTCGATTGATGACTTCATAAATTGAATAGAAACAAGTCGATTTGACCGTTTGACTCGACTGATAACATCAATCGATTGATGGTTGATATCAGTCGACTGATGTTGATCAGGAGTTGAATATAAGCTGGTCGATTCAATTGCGAGATTCAACTGATAGTTATCAGTCGATTGATTGGATAAATCAGTCGATTGATATTCAAATAATCGATAAAATCCAACAGATTTCAAAAGGTTCAGAAGTCGTTCAACGACAGGAACAATGTTAGAGACCATATCAATCGACTGATTGGTAAGATCAGTCGACTGATTGGTAAGATCAGTCGACTGATAGACAGATATAAGGCTTTAAAAGAGGCATATCCAGGGGTGGATCGAGGATTTTAGAACTGGGGAGGCCACATTTTGTTTATTCGAAGGTGCGGATGAAAAAGGGAAATGAATTCACTGAAATATATCTCTGAAGAGGAATGGAAAGATAAAGAATAAAAGTAAAGGAGAAGAAGGAGAAGAGGAGAAAGGAAAGCAAAATGGAAAGATGAAGGATAAAAGTAAACGAGGAGAAGGGAAAGGAAATTAAGCAGTGGCGTCTTCGCTGTCATGGTGAGGTTGTGACTCACGGATGCCTCGGCAGCGACCTCGCCCACGACATCGTAGCGAGGTCAGACCTCGCCCCGCGACCTCGTGGCGAGGTTGTGAGGCCGGACCTTGCCCGCGAACTCGCGGCGAGGTTGGACCTCACCTCGAAGCAACGGTGCAAGCGATCAACGATCGTTTGAGTTGGTAATTCACAACCTTTTCCACATTCTTTACTCAAACATTTATTATTTTTTCAGTGTTTTTGTCGTTTTTTTTAGATTCGTATAAGCTAAAAACTCTCACTTTCTTCCAAATTTTGTCCCTTTTTAAGGTATTTTTTTTACAACTTGAAGCTCAAAAGGGGATTCTGCTATCGTTGTGATTGACTCTTGTTCTTTATGTTGCTATAAGTAATGAGGTCGTGAGGTCGGACCTCGCTTTTACGAAACATTGAATAATAATGAATAAAATCATAATAGATGACAATCAAATGCTACTATCAGGACAACATGCAGTAAGAAATATGGTGGTTTACTTATACATCCAGAATTTGATTCTCATGTTCGGTAATATTATGCCTGTATTGCTCGAATTACTGGGACATTTAGATAAGAGCCGATGTACCCGATGAATGAATCAGGGGAAGGTTATTTATCTTTTGGATTAATTTGACCCAAGACTTAGATACTTAGATTTTTTTTAAAAAACCAATAACTATTTTTTTTTAATAAAACCTTGATTATCTTAATAAAAATTATAATATTTTTTAAATTAAATAATCTATTTTTTTAAAAAAAGTCTTCACTTATTTTTAAAATATAAAAAATAAATATTTTTAAAATTTAAATAAATTATGAAAATTAATATTTGGACGAGGTTCAATAATTTTTAATTGAATTATAATTGTTGAGTGCCTTGAAATTAAATTTTTTGACTAGGTCAAGTTATGTACGTCAACATTAACGTCGTAGAACCTATTTCATACCATGATACCGTTGTAGTTCGATGCCTGTTGGATTGCCGACAGCACCTACAATGTGAGGTCACCCGGAGGGATGTACCCGCTCCTTACAACATCCGTCGACATTGACATCCTAGGAACACCGTCAAATGACTGAACGTTAGAGGTCCACATGCTCCACGCTCCGGCAATGTGAGGTCACCGAGAGCTGCCACCACTCTTCCAGGGGGGGGGCACGACCCCCCCGGGTCCTATGTAAAATTCGTCCATAGGCATTTTGAGGAGATTTTCAAAGCCGATTCTTGGGGGTTTGAGGATGAAATGCTGCTGCATTTCTCGACCAACAAGAGACAATTCAAATCAATAACAAGCATCCAAAGCAAAAATCACTCGTGTAAACATATTTGTTTCGATTTCTTTTTATTTCATTTGTTTCTTTATATTTGCTTATGTTTGTTGCAATAACAGCTTGTAAGAGGCTTCTCCAACTCTGGAAGGTATTCGAGAAAGAGAAAGATAGTAGTGATAGTTCACTAGGACTAGGCCTTGGACGTAGTCGCCTTGGGAGGTGTTGATATTGTTTCAAATGCATGAATAAACAATATACTGTAAAAACTTATAGTGCTCTTGAGAAAGAATCAGATGAAGAACTTGGAGAGGAAATCACCCGCTGTCATAGAGAAGATCATAATCAAGAACCTCCTCGCAAGTTCCATGAACCAAAATCTCCTTATTTGGATGTTCTCTGGAAGAACTCCACACATGCAGTGTAAAAGGAAGAAGAAAAAACACCCACTTCTTCTCTCTTGGATGCAATATATAATGAGAGCCAAGTGAGGTACGTGGGTAGTTTTGGTAACTTCCCACGCCTCCCACTTATCCCACGTCCAACATCTCCAACTCGTCCAAGTCAAGCCACAAATACCATATTAGAAACATCCAATTCATATATAAGAAAAATGATTCGTGTGACAGCGAACATACTGAGCAATTAATGGTAAAAAAGTTATTACACTTAACTTAGCTGCTCTATAGAATGAATTAGAGACATCAATATTTTGCATTTACCCCAGATTAAATCATTTATATTAATATGAACATCTCTAATCCCTCATAATGACTATTATGTCGAGAGCATGTTCAATATCTCCAATCAATATAATTATTCACAATCACATTTTATGTACTAAATAAAAAATATAACTGGTCGACCAGTGAATAATACTAAAGATGTAAATATCTTTTAATCTTCCTTTTTAACTAGAATCTATTCATTCAGATCAGTCATTTTCCTAGTTATGCTCCATAGACAGAATCATCCATAGTCAATAGGATACATGCTAAAGTAGCAGTCACTGATTAGAACTTCAAGTAAACAACTAAATAGTCACTCATGGTAAAACTGAGATTAACTTATAATCTCAAAGGTCTCACATAGTAGAGAAGCAGGGATCCATTTTCCTACTCCCTTATTGTCTCTATAAGCACACGTGGTATGAATCACATGCTACGATATTTTTCTCTTTACCAATAAAGAGTGCATGTTTTTCTCAAATTTAACATCATACAGATTTTGATCTAGACATTCCCAATGCCTAATCCTGAATTCAACTCATGAATTCTAATTTGGACTCCAATAGGTTTAGTAAATGGTGGGAACATTTACGCCGATCATTATCAATTCACAAATGATCTCATCTTGATGCAATAATCAAAGCAACCCCAATTTACAGGAATGTCTCCATTCAAAGCTTCATTAGCTATCCTATAAGTAATAATCTTACCTTTATTTATAGTTAATAAATAGAGATGATTGTCCATGTGAGCGGACTAATCTCAATTTGTCAACTTGCTCACCGAGACTTTAATCAAAATGTAACAAAAATATATACATTAAATAAATCATGACATTTCACATTTCTTATTGTCTTTACAACATGTTACATTTTTTGAAGCCCCAAAGACTTCACATGTCCTTGAAAGGACTCCTTAGTAAAAGAATCTGCAAGCATAGCGCATGTAGGTGTAGGGATGTACTCAAGATTTTTTTTGTTGTCAACAATATCCCTTATAAAATAATACTTAATTTCTATATGCTTGCCTTTGTTGAGATATTTGAGATCCTTCGAAAAAGCTATAGCAGCTTGATTGTCATAGTATACTGTAACATGATTCCTACTATCCTTAGTAATTTTTAAATACTTCAGGAACCTTCTTAACCAGACAACTTCTTGTACCATCGCTGCACAAGATGCATACTCAGCTTCCATTGTCGACAGCGTTACACAAGACTGTTTCTTGCTATTCCATGAGATGACTCCGCCATTAAGCAAGAAGGTATAGCCGGATGTGGATTTTCTATCATCAAGGTCTCTTGCCCAATCTGCATTTGTGTAGCCCTTTAGGCTCATATTAGATCCTTAGAAACAAAGACAATAATCTATTGTCCCTTTGAGATATCTGAATATCCTCTCTATCGCCTTCCAGTGTCTCGATCTTGGATTTGATTGGAACCGACTAACTAAGCTAATAACATAACTGATATTAGGACGTGCATATAACATAATGTACATCAAACTACCAACGACATTGACATATAATTTTTTCTTCATCTCGGCTATTCCCTTAGGAGTCTTGGGATACATACTTTTGCTCAAAATAGTACATATTGCTACAGGTGTTTGTTCAATGTTGCAATTTGACATATTGAAGTGTTGTAGCATCTTAGTGATATAAGTCTCTTGAGACAAACTCAAAAGTATTTTTGATCGATCTCTTATGATCTTTACTCCTAAGATGTACTCAGTTGCTCCCATATCTATATGTCAAA
>JBBUKS010000095.1:11721317-11734471 GCA_038050645.1 Hedychium gardnerianum | reverse complement strand
AGCGACACGGTCGTGTCTTTTTGCATGGCTAGACTTTGTTTTCTTAGCTTGCATCTTGAAGAAAAGTTATAAGCTTTGAAGTTATCTTTGTTTTGGTGGGTGAAACGGCTCGTGGATCCAACTATGTGAAAAATTATGGCCGTTTTATTTTTTGTTTACAGGCTGCCTAGAATCTAATTTAGTTCTAAATATGTTCCAAATCGTATTCTGTCAATGAAAACATGTAAAAAATAGTTCTCTAAACTCAAAAAATAAAAATATATCACAATAATGAAATATGGTATAATACATGTAAATTATACTTATGAAATATAAATATATGTACATCAAATAATACATTAAAAAAAATATATAATTTATATATATTAAATATATATATATATATTTTTGTATTGAATGAGGGTGAGGATGTAATATTAAACATATAATGGTCGAAATATTTAAATTTTAATTAAGATATAGATTTTTTTTTTCATTTTTTTTTAATTTTTGGCCGCCGTCGCAGAGCCGCGCCAAATGCCGGCGATTTTTTTTTGTATTATTATTACTCTTCAAGAGAGAAACAAAGCCCCCATTATAAAAAGGCTACAGTGGAAAAGGAAAGTCCACAAATCCAGCAGGTGCGACGTGGATTGAACCACATCTGACGGTTCAATTCCAGATTTTATTGACTCAGCTCATTGGACCCGATCCAGGAATTGATTTACTAACCCTTCCTCTCCTCGTGGCGTCTTTCGCGGAGATCCCATTCGGAATCCTGGCACTCGCCCACTCCGCTATAATTTAAAAGTTGCCTCGCCGGCATCCGAATCAGTTCCAATTTCTTCTACAGAGATGGCCGTCGACGGAGACCGGGATGGGCCTGAGGTTCCTTTGCTGGAGGAGATCGGCTCGTGTTCTTCATCTTGCCAAGTTCGCCCACCCCGGAACCACGCCAGGGACGTTCACATCTTGAGTTTGGCCTTCTTGTTCGTCTTCTCCGCCTACGGGGCCGCCCAGAATTTGCAGAGCACCGTTAACACGGTAATTATCCTTTTTTCCGCTTCCCAATCGTTTCAGTTGTCCCCCTGTCCTGTGATTTTCTTCAATGGATTTGGATTCATTTGGTTAGGAGGAAGATTTGGGGACGACCTCATTGGGGATTCTCTACCTCTCATTCACTTTTTTCTCTGTGGTTGCTTCTCCGGTGGTCCGGGTCTTGGGGTCGAAGTTAGCGCTTGTTCTAGGCACCACTGGCTACTTTCTATTCATAGCCTCCAACTTGAAACCTTCATGGTTTGCATTTTGTTCGAGTTACATGCTATTATTTTGCTATTTTGTTCTATTTTTATCAGGGTTTAGAGTCATTTCTTCATTCTAGGCAACATTTTCAAGATGTAAAGAAATTTACTTGTGGTGCTTCTTGGTTCATGCTATTCATAAATAACTATTCCTTACTCTTCATCCATTTTATTCTTTAAAAATACATATTTTTTAATCTTAAAAATTATATGGAATAAATGAGCAAAGTAGGTAAGGTGTGTTGGTTTGCCTGTTGAGTTAGATGAATTGATCAAACCAACAAGCTAGGAGGGCTAGGTAGGTGGAACAAACTTGATGAAGAGTAGGTAGGTTGGACGAATAGGTAAGTTGGACAAGAAGGTATGAGTATATAAACAAGAAGGGGTGGGCCAATTTGTCATACTAATAGCAGTTGGTTTGGTCTCACAGAATAAACCAATAGGCCAACTAGGTCATTAGGCCAATTGGGTTTCTATGCGTTTGAGCATAATAGATAGCTCAACTAGGCCGAGCATACTAGTTGGAGTAAGTAGACGGACTAACTAAGTTGCTCGAGTGAGGTAGACTAAGTAAGTTGAATGACTTTGTTTAGCCATGAATGCATTAGTTGCACCAGATTGGGTGGATTGTTCAATTTGAATTAGTAAAATACACTATTATTATGAGAACTATTTCATATAATATTTCTTTAAACCAAATATAGAAATGATTGTTTCATGTCTATTTTGTTCTATGAACTAATCTGAGGAATACTTATTCCTTTTTGTTGTCTATTTTATTCTCTGAAATAACTTCTTCCTTCTGTAAGCTAAATGCACTAAAAGAAATACTTATTCCTATTCCACTCAGAAATAACTATTTTTGTTCCATTTTGTAAATCAAATGCATCATCTAGTTCACCTGTTATTTTACTATATACCAAATAATGAAGGAAGACTTGTTATAATCGAGCTCCCCTTGCCTCCCATTTTATAACCCTCCAAATGGTCGATAAACTCTAACAACTGCTCTTCGTATAGCCATAGATAAGCTTCAACAGTTGCTTTGCATTAATGTTTGACTGCTTTAAACCATCAGTTGTTGCGCAAAACTAGTCTTCGCTGGTTATTGTCTCTAGTTGACTTGAAACTTCCAGTTGACTCAGACACTGTAGTCGACTCTTCTGGATAAGCCGACAGGCTTAACTCTCCTGCTATCTTGATGCAATCGAGCAATTCATCCTCATCAGTTCACTCAACCATTTCTCAATCGACTCTAATCCAAATAGTCGACTCACTCTAGATAACTTCCTGTTCCTCTTCAACAATATACTATTTAAATTCAAAATTAGTTTTAGTAATTGACTTGGCTTATGTCGACTGTCCCATCGACTCCGCTACAAAGAGAAGCATTTTGTTTATTCAGAACAGAGCCTTAGTTGGTTAATCTTAGGTTTAGTTGACTTAAATTGGGATAACAATTTTCTGGTTGCCAGCAATTTGCCTTCAGTTGACTTCCTAGTCAATTAACCATATTAGTTAACTATATGAGGCCACTAGTAGATTGAGTTATCGACTTCGATTTAAAGCACTTGTTTCTTGGTCAAGTCACCGCCTAAGTAAAATATCTACCCAATGCTCAAAATACAACTTGCTTATAGTCTCTCACAATTCACATATTATAAGACCTTGCCTTTGGGATTTCTTGTGTTTGAGGTATTCGGTCCTTGACGTACTGAGACTTTATGTGTGCTAGGTATTTAGTTGACTTCAACCTATTAAAAGTAATCATTTGCCTAGAGACCTCGCCTTCAGGTTTTCCTTGTCCACTAATACTTGTTGGACTTCCTTATTTATCAACACCTATTGCACTTCTCCTTTGCTAAATGTTCGCTAAACCTCGATCTACTCGGTCTTCATCCATCTGCCAACACTGGTTGAACTTTCCTTTTCCACCATTTGGACTTTATTCATTGCATCTGCAATGTCAATGTTAAGTAACCTCCACACTTAAGATACAACATCAGTAACAACAATAAGCCTAACTTAAATTCTTTGTCAAACACATCAAAATTATATGTGCGACTCGATCACTTAGCGCATGATTGCATTAATAAGATCTTGTTCAATTTAACATGATGAATATTAGAAAAGAAAATAAATAAAGTTTATAATAGAATTCATAGGAAATTATTGTGATAATATTACAAACGTACTATTTTTTTTTACATATGTTGGTGTGACGTTGTTATTAGTAAACTTGTTAGAGTACACCAAATGATTTTTTCTTTTCTTTATTATTGTCATTATTATTACAATTGTATATTTACATTAATGTCATCTCGAATTCATAATCTATATCTTTCTTACACTAACGTTAGATGAATTTATGTCACATTAAAGTTAAACTGCTTTAGTGATTTTTATTTGCAATAGATTTTGTTAATTAATTGGAGAACTTAAAGTTTGAATTGTGGAGAGAAGAAGTATAAGTTTGAATTGTGGAGAGAAAGAATTATAGACTTTACAACTAAGATTGAAATCTAAAACGTGGCTTCAACATCATGAAAGAAGTCTAACTATCATAGATAGATATGAAATTATTATAAAAGTTTATAATATATAATCTATTATTTAATAAAAAGTATATTAATGAAGATAACCATAATTCAATCAATGAAGTGTGCCATTGAAATAAAGAGAAACATTGTTTCCACAGTGTTGTATCTTCAACATTTGTTCTTTGGGTTGAAAGAAAATTTAGTACTACAATAAGTCATATTATGTGGGTCTTATGTTGTTGGGCATTTATGCAACTAAATATACAGTATGTAAATCTAACAAAGATGAGAATGCTATGGAGTAAAATAAAAAAGTAATACTATCTAAGCAATTAGGTGTTGCTTAAATAGATTATGATAGAAACAAAATTTTTAAGATACCATGAACATGTTTAAAGACGAATAATAAATTTTGTAGTTATATAAGTTTAAGTTAATTAGAGTTGATGATGTTAGGTGTACAAGGAGACAAATGAAAATTATAGTTAATTTAATTAAAATTGATTTAAGGGATTTGAATGTTGCAATGATATAGCCTTCTATAGGTCAATAAAGGTATAAAATCCATGGAGTTGACCCTTAACTAATTGTGACAAACATATGTATATTAACTATATAATGATATACAATTTAAAAGCTTATTTTGTGTTATCTTCTAAGAGCTGTTGTTGATCTTCTGTAATGTTTTATATGTTAGTGCAATCGTGCCCTTTGTGGTTGTGCTTGACCAAGGTGTCTAGTGTATTGGGCAAAGGGATTAAGTTAGGTTTGTTTGTGATTCTAATTTGTGTATGATGTCGTGTAGGGACTTAGTAGAGTGCACATTAAGCTCGTAGAGCTTGACTTCGCATTAGCAAGTTACGATGGTTCGAAGGTTTGTTGGAGATCAGAGAAGGATGTTATGAGACATTTGAGGAACCGTAGGATGAGGTGCATCTTGACAGTTTGATGGAGTTGGAAGAGGCTGACGAGCCGAGGGCTTAGTGTATCTAAGTGACTGAGGATTTGAATAGTGATACCCTTGTGGGGTGAAGCAAAGTTGCAACAAATAAATTCTTGAGTGAGTCGTGAGAGTTGAGTGACATATTATTTGGATTTAGGCACTTGATTTGGATTTGAGTGACATATAATTTAGTCGTAGTCGATGGTCCAATATACTAGAGGTTGATCCCAGTTGATTGTCAATTGGTATCTTGAGTCAACTAGGAATTCAACTTAGAATGGTCTATTCATGAATAAAATGTTTTTGTTTGAAGTGGAATCGATTGTGTAGTTGTCTGACCAAGTTGAGTTAACTGGGCGATTGGCTGAATCCCTAGCACTAGTTAGAAACAAGCCAATTGATTAGGCAGAGAAAAGCTGTAAACATCAGATGACTTATGCGATAAAGTGGCTTAGTCAACTGGAATAGCCGACTCAACACACCTATCAAGTCAACATAAGTAAATTGAAAGATCTGTTGCTAGATAAAAAGGCTGACGTGATTTCGAAAACAATTAACTGAAATGGTTGAATCGACTGGTCTGCTATAAACATAAAAGTGATTGAAGACAACTTGGAGACTATAAATAAAGGACCAAGGAGAGCTTGTAAGGTTGGCGAATAGTGCTTTACTCCAACATTCTTGTGCTCTCATTGTTGTAATTCTAGCCTCAATTATTGTTTGTTTTGTTTTTTTACTTTTTTTAGTTACTTTTCCTCATTGTGAGAAGACTCTTGTAAAGGGCTTCTTTACCTCTAGGAAGGAGAAAGTTGGAAGACTCATATCAAGAGTTATAGGCTGTAGAGTAGGAACTGGGGTTTTGAACCATGTAAATCTCGCATATTAGCATTTCACTTTTATGGTTTATATTTCTGTTGCGATTAATGTTATTTGATTGACCTTGCTAAGCATTAGTAAGAGTAAAGAGAGGTCAAAATGCTTCACCCCCTTTGGCTATTCAACACGTCACAGATTGATCCTAACATTACATTCATCTCAGACAAAGTCCACTCATGTCAAATTTGATAACTAGTTTAATGAAAATTTTAAAATGTAATAATCCTATGTGACAAGCCTAGAATTGCCCGTTCATTCAAGCCATAATGAATGTGGCCCAAGGCAACATATCCCCCCATGCTCAGCACTAGCCTATGCTCAGCTATTGCTTGGCTGAGTTATTTGTAATTAAAAAACTTAAAAAACACCTGTATGGAACGAAAAAAATTCCACAATGTTAATCTTTTATCTTGGTTGAAACTTAATGATGTATAATTTCTTATATGGCATGTGACCTCTTATCTTTATTGAATTGATCCCAATTGAATTCACTAAACTTCCATGGATTAATTCCAAAAGAAGGGAAGTTTAGCTGGATCTGCCCCATTTCCAGCTATTTTTCTACTGAATGTGAAGGAAAATAATTTGTTTAAAAAAAATAAAATAAAATTCAATATTTTCATATGCTTAAATTCAAAAGGATAAATATTATACCTTTCACTATTGAAGATATTGGAATGAGATATGCTAGTAAAAATTTGAAATTGGATGAGGGATATGCAATGAGATTAGGGAAATGAAAATTTGGTACTTGAAGAGGAACTAAGGATGAAGACGAATGATGAGAATTGGAAGTTGGAATTGGATGAGATGAGAAATTGAAGGGTGGGAAATTATAAGGAAATTAATTAATTTGTAAGGGTAAATTGTCACTTGAGTAATCTTACGCTCAATGGCCATCATACCTTTTGTGTTTTTAAATTTAAATTATTGTTAGTGTAGATAGGTAATTTGTCATTGTTTAAAGTACTTGGACCCATGCTTGGGTCATACCTAACATGTGGATTGGGCTAAGCATGGTCCACATTTTGTCGTGTTGGGTCCCATGCACAAGAGAGTTGGTTGGACATGACATGTGGGCCAAGAAACTTACACTTGGCACTGATCCACATGCCTCATGCTACACCCCTAACTCAGATTGAGTAATGATGTTCATGTGCAGTGGTACTTTTGTATCAAGAATCAAACTTTAAAAAATTGTTTTTAGCTCATGTTTCTTGAACCACAGAAAAAGTAAACAATTTTAGTTGATCCATTGGAGAATATTCTACCCATTAATTCTCTAGTTCCTATCAACTCACTTTCCTTTTCTGATCTTTTTGCATTAAATAGGTACACAATGGTCCCAGCATCACTGTATCTAGGCTTTACTGCATCCATTATATGGGTTGGGCAGGTAGTTAGTTGTAGACTTTTAAGTCTCATTCTTCTTTATTCTGAAATGGAACCAACAGTCAGTCATGCTGTCAGGGAACATATCTTACATCAGCTGCTTTTAGCCATGCAGAAGACTGCCACTTGCATGAAGGCACTGTAATTGGTAACTTCAATGGAGAATTTTGGGGAGTGTTTGCTAGTCACCAGGTATTGATAATTTATTGGTTCCACCACTGAAAGTGAGTACCTTCATTCTTAAAATGCTTCAAGGAATATTTGTTTGCCTATGTCTCCTATCATCAAAAGAAATTTGGTTCTTTTTTCCCAGCTTTTATCCTTTGTTTTTCTGAGATTCAATTTTAATATTTCTAAATACAATACAGGTAATTGGAAACTTGTTTTCACTCGTACTGTTGCATGGTGGAAAGGTGAGTTACTGATGTCAAAACCTTCGACCTTACATTTGTTGGTGCCATCCAACTCATTTTGGACATGTTTGTTTAGCAATGTTTCTTATTGGTATATGGCATTTGTGCATGGATTTTTGATATATACTTGATATCTTGCCAACTAGTGGCTATTGATTGGACTGGTTATCGAGTTGTGCAGTCTCCCAGATTTCCCATATTTGTATAATGAGACTAATAAGGTCGAACATATCTCCAAAATTTGTAGTTCTTTTTGTGGGTATCAATAACTCAATATTATGTTATGATAATACATATTATCATAGTTATCAAGACTGCTATTAAATGTCTTGATAGATAAACAATTATGAGATTACTACTAAGATTTGGGTGGGGGTCACTTAACACTATTTGACCAATTAAGACATCAATTGGGAAATATCAGTGGATGTTATTTATGATGTGTTTCTAAAAGTTTCATGCCTTGGACCAAGGTTTAAAATGTTGAGCCGTGTCGGAGTTTCGGTTTATAACTAAAACGATACCGTTTTAGTACCATATTATACTGTGCCGATATGGTTTCGATATTTTTAAAATATAAAATATATTAATTAAAAAATATTTTATTAATATTTGATTACTATAAATGCTTACTATTGGGATATATTTGAGATGTTAAATATTGAGCTCGTGAGATGTTTGATGCTTATTGAATGTTTTGCAACAACTGTTATATGTATAAATTTAAAATTTATATTTTTATTATTATTGTACATAATTAAATAGTCTTAATTATAATTTTATTGCAGAGATATCTGTAAGGATTAAAAGAATTCACATATCTCCATAATTGTATGATATTATCCACTTTGGGCCTAAGCCCTCATGGATTTATTTTTGGCCTTTACCCAAAAGACCTCATACTAATGGAGATATCTTTCATTTTATAAACCCATGATTTTTTTATATATTTCCAATGTGGGACTTTGATTGTATTCCCAACAATCCTCTCCTTAAATAAAGGACCATCCCCTCAAGCATCCGGTCACCCTTGACTTGCTTCGGGCCTCCCCTTAAGCATCCGATCGGTCACTCCTCTTCTTTAAGACTTTTCACCATCTAGAGTTCACTCCTTCAGGATTTACTTGCTTGGACTTTTCACTACCTAGGGTTCACTCCCCTAGGATATCCGCTAAGCATTTGGTCACCTTTGACCTGGTTGGACTTTTCGCTCACTCTTCTAGGAGCCTCCACCTCTTTCATTCAAGGGCACTATTCCATCCATTTGGACCATGACTCTGATATCAATTGTTAGAACCAAAAGAATTCATATATCTTCACAATGGTATGATATTGTTCACTTTGGGCCTAAGCCCTTATGGATTTGTTTTTAGGCTCTATCCAAAAAACCTCATACTATTTGTAACTATATAGGTCAAATGGTCAGACAGGCAGCCCGGTGGAGTGAAGTTAGCAATAGCCCGATCTAATTTGCTACAGATAGACCTAGTTATCCAAGTGTACCTACAACCCGTGTAGGTCACTGACTAAAGATACAAAAGCCCGGAAATCACTATACAACGTGATCGGGATTCCACCACATTTGTCATTGGCCGAGAGGAATGTGTTAAAGTCAACCAGAACGAGCCAAGGATGTTCCATATCAGCAGCTATTCTTTGTGTAGCCCTTCCCACAGTGGCCTCCTTCCAACTATAGATAATTGTCCATATACAAACGTGATTGCAAATAGCCGGTGGGATATTTTGCAAGTCACCATGCAATGAGCATATTGATCATGCCATTCGCACACCACCATATTGACCTTTTGGTCATCCCAAACTTATAGTATCCCGCTTTTACCTTCAGGATTGTCTCGTTGTGCCACTTGAAATTGTTGAAACCTTTGCGTCTTCAATTTTTGAAAACTCAAATTGAAAGCTTCGTCTCTCACACCCCTAATACTCTCAATTTGTGGTTCCAAAAGAGGCTTTCTACCCCCTTCTGTTTGAGGCCTTTGTTGAGGTCTCGAATATTCCATGAGCCAATCTTCATCAAACCTGAGACGACTTGGGCCGCCCAGAAATGACTAGTTTCTTCCCTTTTTGCACTGGTGCGATAACCTCATCTTCCTTGGAGGATGATCCTAAATTTCTTTGTGCATTACCCACCTCATGGTGGAGACCTTCCTCTTGGACAACTTTACCCTTGTTTCTGGTCATTTGAGTGAATACTTGCTGTGGCCAAATCTGTGCAGGCTGTGGATGATCTATTCTGTTTGGTTGACCTCTAGCTTTTGCCTTCTGGAGCCCTTTTTTCTAGTGTGAACAGTCCATTTCTCTGTCACTCAATCTTCATTAAGGTCACACCCACTATCTGATGAGTCCCATTGTTCATTAGCTAACGGTGCCTTCTCCCCAGGTTGAGTAGAATCGGCTACAACAACATCCCCACCAAGATAGACATTTACTCCTTCCTCCACCTCAATGGTTGGTTGCCCTTTTCCAGTATGCAACAATTCCACAGCGGTTGCATCTTTTTCACATGTTGGTTCAATATAAGTGGCTAATTCAGCCCCATCCACCATCTCCAAACTATGACCAGTAGTGCTTCCGGCATTGGTTGCTGGGTATTTGATTTAGTTATTGGAACTTCATATTGTTGTTTTAGATACCATTGTACTTCACAAATATTATAACCAAAACAAGTATACATACTAGTTAAAGTGAACATGCATATTACATTAGCTTGTCCATTCACTTGTCATATCATCTATCAAGTTGTGTTGTTATATGAATGTTAATGCTTTATTGAGCTCTATGCAAGACACTAGTAATGATCACAAGTTTTTTTTTTTATTCTAGTAATTAATCTTCTTTAAGTTCTTCCACTACATTTACACCTTCCACTACCTTTACACCTTCCACTCTCATCGATTCAACTATTCTAACAATCAAATCCCTTGGCCACCTTTGAATATATCAATACCATTTCAACCAATGCTCTCTCATTTTTTTATTTATTGCAGGTACACCTAATTGTCCATATATATTTGTATTTTTATTTTTTCCTTTCAGGTACTCTGTAGATCTTTCTTACTATGCTCATCTTTGCTATTTTAATTTTATATGTTGCTTCCTAACCATTAAACATTTTGTTCTCTAATATATGACAAATTTTACCACATTCTTATAAAATTTTCCTTTTTAGCCTAAGGGCACACATCAATTAAATAAGACTCTAAGAGCTCTCTCCATTTCAACCATCATCAACATATCATAAATTCTTACTGGAGTTTCCTGTCTATATTAAATAGTCCTTTGGTCCTTTCTTATTATGTGAATTACATTTTATATACTTAGTTAAAACCTCTATTAAACCTTTAGTTTCTAAGATTTCCTCCACTTCAGATTCTGAATTTAAGCTATTTATGTTCTCATCAATTATTAGTTATAGTAACTAGTATTTAGTAAAATGATTTACATCAAGTGTAATTTCTATAACCAACACAATTCACCCACTTGTGCTAATACACCCATTTAGACTTGTAAAGCAACCTTTCTTATCTCTGCTTTTTTTGGCCAGTTTTAGGAACAAATTTTTTCCTCTATTTTCTCTCCATTTAAACCATCAAACTATTTTCAAATATTCTCTCTTCTATTTTTATTTTATTCTTCCAAGAAAATAGTGCTTAAGAAAAAAATATAAGGCGGTGTATCATTGGTATTTTATGAAAATATTGCTGATAAACTTATGCAATTTCAGATGAATCAACAAATCAATAATGGATTATATTCATATGGCGGTGATCCACTTTGTGAATAAGTTGGGACGAGATGGATTTGATATTTAAACGAATGTATCTCATTGGAAATGCTTTTTCTTTTTCTTTTACAAGTACTTTGTTATCAGTCTTAGCAGTTTTTGTGTGCAAAAGTTATTAATCTGAAAATGTTATACAATTGATACTTTCACCTCTTCCTTAATTGGACATTGGTTGTTGGTTTTGGGTATATTCACTTTTGGTTATTTTCGGTGCAGGAAGGAGACAATCTCAGTCGCAAAAACTTATTATTCACTATCTTCCTATGTTGCACAGTACTAGGCATTGCACTAATGTGCTTCCTGTCGAAAAGAAATGACAAAGAAAGCAATCCTGCACCATATTCATCCTTTGGATCTGTCTTGAAATATGTTGTTTCTCCTCTACTTGACAAACAAATGCTTCTGATCATTCCTCTTATTGTTTATTCTGGCTTACAACAAGCATTTGTGTGGTAATTAGTACACTGCCCTTTTATTATAGTCAAACACACTATAATCTATTGTTGAAGCTACTAGTACTGAACTTATTTGTACTTTTTTCAGGGCTGAATTTACAAACAAAGTTGTGACACCAGCATTAGGCATCTCTGGTGTTGGTGGCGCTATGGCTATCTATGGGGCTGCTGATGCCATAGTAAGTGCTTGGTTTTCAAGGCATAATTTTCTTTAAATTTATGGGGAATCAATTTATTATGACTTACAAATAGTTCTATTAAGTTTAGTCAATTTAAGTTACAAGTGTGAGGATGAAGGGAGATGAAAGAAAATTCTAGTTAACGTAATTAAAAGTGATCTAAAATATCTATAATATTGTTAATGATATAAATTTGCACATACGTCAAGAAAGACAGAAAGACAGAGACCTCAAGAAAGATACAAGACTAATGTAGTTGATACCATATAGTTGGGACGTTGGCACTAAGTACTACATGATGACTTTCTCTAGCCACCTATTGATGATTCCTTTCCATAAGATGCACAATTCTCTAGAATTTGTCTTTCCACCTACCCTCAAGGCTTCAATGCATTGTTTAGAAAGAGTGTACTTATCTTCTCGGTTAATTGGATCAATACTATCATTTGTTTGGGGGAAAAAAGCATTCTTTGAAGCCTAAAGCCATGTAGTTATCCTAGAATTGATCCCACTACCTACAAAACTCTGTAGAATTTGGGTCAATTCTGGAAAACTACATTGCTTGTCAACATTGCAGTAATTGCCACCCTCCCCTTGCAAGAAGTGGAGCCACCACCTCCCTTTAATAAAAAATTCACCAAGTCCCCACCTTCAACTTTTGTATTATCAGCCAGGGATTGAAATACCGTGTCGTGCCGCTTGGCACGGCCGGTTTTTACCGTTCCGTCGTAGCACTGAAATCGGCATAGTACGTGCGAGAGTTTCGTGCGTGACGGGA
Organism: Hedychium gardnerianum; assembly: GCA_038050645.1. NCBI lineage: Eukaryota > Viridiplantae > Streptophyta > Magnoliopsida > Zingiberales > Zingiberaceae > Hedychium > Hedychium gardnerianum. Next base: position 11,721,813 of record JBBUKS010000095.1, on the reverse strand, counting down.
CGGAAGTCGCCGACAGAAGGAATCGCGCTGCGCGATCGCGCGACAGAAGGAATCGCGACAGATTCAATTCCTCCTGTCGATCGATTAATCAAAAAAAAGAAGCTATATAATGTAAGGCTAGCGAGTGAAGAGGCAGCGGCGAGGCGACGACGAGACAGGAGCGAGGCGGCAGCAAGGGCGACGAGTGGATATGTATGATTTCAATTGAGCGGAGGAGGCGAAGAAACTTACCGGAGGCGTCATGGGGATGTCGCGGGACGCTTCCGGCGGCATCCGTCCCATCTTCGCAAAGGCTAGGGCATGTCGGAGCTCGGAGGCGTTGCAGGCGTTGTCGAAGGCATCGCGGGACGCCTCTGGTGCCGTCGGAAGTGTCGCCGGACACCTCCGACGGGCGACACCTCCGACGCCCTCGGACACCTCCGGCGCCCCCGGACACCTACGGCGCCCCAGGACACCTCCGGCGCCCCCGGACACCTCCGGCGCCGCCAGAAGCCTC
>JBBUKS010000095.1:11642718-11656641 GCA_038050645.1 Hedychium gardnerianum | reverse complement strand
CACAAAAGTCATGATGGACACAATATCAATGTAAGTTTCATAAAAGAAAACTTATACCAGAGTTGCAAGGTCCATTATTCATATTGTGTTTGATAAGTTTCTAGACTATGGTATATGATAATCTCTACTATATCAAAACAGAAAAATATAAGAAAGAAACAAGGGCCAACAATATTTTAGCATATGCATCTCAAGAGAAAGAGAAGGCTATATACAAGAGTAAATGCATGTTTCTAAGAAGTGCACTGCTTGAAGAAATATAAAGTACTACAGATCCTGATACAAATCTTAATAACCAACAACGAACTACAAGTTTTCCTACATATGAGTGAGTCAATATGTTGGTCTAGAATGTACATGTAGCCTCCAACCGTGGTTATGAGTTTTTCATAAGATGTTATGACCACGTGTCAAGTGGCATGGGTGCTGGTTTGAAAGACCAGCACCACTATGTGAACAAATCTCCATATCGTTTGGAGCAATATTTGGAAGGTATAGCATTTACATGTGAGGCATGTGAGGGTACATTTGGACTCCCATGAGCCATGTGATCACACAGGACTTAAAATGAGTTTGATCTGAGTTTTCTAGGTCCATCAATGAGTTTTGATCAAAACTCATTGATGGACCTATATGACTTGGATTTCTGTAATTTTGCTATGAAATGAAAGATTAAAGTGTCTAGAATGTACATATGACCTCCAACCGTGGTTATGAGTCTCACACAAGAAGTTATGGCTGCGTGCCAAGTGACACGGTTGATGGTACTGGTCTTGCAAGACCAGCACCAACGTGGTCGTGGGTTCTCATCAGAATAGCTGGTGCTGGTTTTCAAAGATCAGCACCAACGTGGTGCTGGTTTCGCAAGACCAGTACCGTAGTATAAAAAAAATTGAAACTATTTGGATTAATATTGGGAAGGTCTACAAACAATAATGAGGACATATTTAAACTCCCTTAACCCATGTGAAATCACAGGAGTTGGATTAGGTCCGATCTGAGCTCTATAGGTCCATCAATAGATTTTGATCGAAACCCATTGATGGACCTAGAAAGTTTGGAATTCTGAAATTTTTCAATGAAGTGGAAGAGGTGAGTATCTGGGATATATATATGGTTTCCAACCTTGGTTTTGAGCCTCCCATAAGAAGTTATGGCCGCGTGCCAAGTGACACAGTTGATGGTGCTGGTCTTGCAAAATCAGCATCAACGTGGTGCTATTTTTGCAACACCAGCACCAAGTTGGTGTTCGTCTTTCTAAACCAGTACCAACGTTGCCGTGGGTTCTCATCAGAACGGCTAGTGCTGGTTTTCAAAGATCACCATCAACGTGATGTTGGTTTTGCAAGATCAGCACCACAGTATAAAAAAAAAATTAAATCATTTGAATCAATGTTGGGAAGGTCTACAAACAATAACGAGGATATATTTGAACTCCCTTGTCCCATGTGAACTCACAGGAGTTAGATTGGGTCTGATCTGAGCTCTATAGGTTCATCAATGGATTTTGACCGAAACTCATTCATTGACCTAGGGACCTTGGAATTCTGAAATTTTTCAATGGAGTGGAAGAGGTGAGTGTCTGAGATGTATATATGACCTCCAACCAAGGTTCTGAGTCTCCCACAAGAAGTTATAGCCGCGTGCCAAGTGACACTGTTCATGTTGCTGATCTTGCAAGACCAGCACCACCGTGGTGCTGGAGTATATGAAGATCAAACTCAATATCCTGTTTTAATTGCTAGTGAGAATTTTATGAATGACAACATCAATAGCTTATATTCAATGGTATTATTTCACTTTCAATATTAGTATAATTCACATGTAGAACAGAGTTTCACTCAAAAGTTTAGATTAAGAAAAATTCCAATTCACATGAAAAAAATCCAAACAGTTAAAAATTTCAGTCTTACAAATTCCAATTCACAGGAGTAAAATTGTCTACACTAATGCCAAACAACCAAATGCGATGTCTAACACATTTGCAGATTAAGGAAGCACTTCAAATCCTGATACTAAGCGAACTTCTTCCCTTCAACTTTGCTGGGGTATGGGGCATGTTCAATCCATGAATATAAATATGTGTGTGATATAAATCAATCTAAGCAAATTACAATAACCATAAAATAATGAATAGTTTATACAGAATGAATTTCTATTTTTATTATTCATATCAGAATGAATTTCTAAAGTCTGTATTGTTTGTGACCGTAGAAATATTTGTATTCGGATATACTAAAATAGAATAATAAAAGTCTTACACTAATCTGTTTCGTAACTATTAAAAGACTTAGTTTTCCATATGTAATCATTAATCATGAGAATGTTATGTTTTTACATGAACAGAAGATGTTAGCAATCTTATTTAACTTCAACAAACCTTTTACTAGTTGAAGTATATTTATATTTCAATTTGCATTAACAGAAGAAGTTAGAATCATAGTGAAAATTTGAAACTTTTATTCATCCTAGGGCATGTTGTTAGAACAATTAATAATAAAGACAATTTGAAACCTTCATTCATCTTACCATTACACCAAGTATATTGTAGAAAGTAAAAGCTCAATACCTCTAAACCAATAAAATCATTGTATAACAACTTCTAAATGACATTTAAAATTACAACTTCTATGCTCTGTTATCAATCAACTACAAAATAAATCATGAATTATGATGAAAATTATGATGTTGGTGTTGGTTTTATTTAAAAGAGCACCAACATAGTGCTATTTTGTTCAAACTAGCACCAATGTAGTATTGTTTTGAAAAAAAATAGCATCACGTATGTCATGTTATCAATTAACTACAAAATAAATCATGAAACATGGTGAAGATTCTAACGTTGGTACTATTTTTTTCAAAATAGCACCACAAAAAAAAATAGCACCAACGTTCCATTTAACTCGATCAATTATAGATTTGTCAGCACTTAAGTTTTCCCACTGCGAGATACATCATATGTGATAGAGTACAGTCAATTACAAAAATTAATAAAGATTCAACTCTGATTGAAATTCAACTTTCAAGTATATTATAGAAAATTATTTTTTTTAGCAAAAATAGAGGGATTAGCTTGATTTTTCATCTACACGTCCTTAAGAGAGCGGCAGTCGTGAGGGATCCAAAGAGAGATGACGCGGGAACGAGCGACGGAAGTGAGGGATCCCAGGAGAGGCGACACGACCGACGTGGGCTTTACGATTTAGGGAATCGGAGGAAGAGAGTCTAAGCATCTGAAATTTTGGGACGAAAGAATAAAAATCGCGACTAAATAAATCTCACACGAAGGGAAGGAAGAAAGAAGAAAGAAATTAAAAAATATCGCTAAAAGTCACGTCAAATAACCACATAGGTTGTCATCCACAGTCACACTTATAAAGATGTGTAAGATATTAAAATTGAAAAGACATCTTGTTTGAATTATTAAATATAATCGATCGAACAACACGAGCACACCACGAAGCACCAAAGGCTCACTTACGAACAACAACACGTCGTCCTTTTCAGGCTACTTATTATTTGTTATTGTGTGTGATTATGAACTAGCTAGTTAGCTAGCACCGGTAGGCAGTGGCGTTCCTCCCGCAGTAGTTGAGGAGGAGGTTGACGCCGGTGGTGGCATTGAGGTCGGCGAGGCCGAGGACGTTGGCGTTGAAGGCGGTGCAGAGGCAGGTCTCGGCGTCGAAGCCGACGAGGCCCGTGATCAGCGTGCAGCACGTCGACGGCGACGCCCTCGGCAGGTTGCCGATGGGGCCGATGTTGACGAGGCCGCCGAGCAGGCTGGCGCAGACGCTGAAGCCGAGCGCGTTGACGGGGCAGCTGGTCGAGGGAGGAGCGATGATGGCGCCGGAGAGCCCGGCGCCGCCGAGGAGGAGGAGGCCGAGAAAGAGGAATAGGGCTGAGGAGGCGCGTGAGGATTTGGATGCTGCCATGTCAGCTTCTGGGGTTTGGGGTTAATAGTTGGCTTGTGTGTGTATATATATATAGATAGATCGAGAAAGGAAGGGCATTTTAGTTGAAACGGCGTGGTGATGCCCGGGATGATCAGTTTGACGCTTGTTCGCATGTTCATGAGATTCCTATTTGGAATACTCACATGTGTTTGTTTTTTTTTACAAAAACATTATTCCTGATTTAAAATTTGTATTCACAAAAATAATATAATATTATTTTTGAGGATCATCTTCATTAAATTTATGAGCACATGAAGGCAGATAATTATATTTTATATCAGATGATCCTTCTCTAATGCCCAAAAGTTTACGTTGGTTAGTGAAGATTGTGATGGGAGATGTATAAGTCGTGATGCATAAGAGGTTTGTTCATTGATTAAGAAAAGAGATTTGTTTATTGATTAGAAAAGACATGCGCAATTTACAAAGAAAAATGGTCGAAAGGTGTTGATACTGCGTTCGACATGGCCAACCTAGTCCGATCAAAGCCTTAATGTGACACAAATTGCGAGTACATCATTTGAAGCTAGTGCTCCATATTAGTGCAATAGTATCATAAGTGGATACGAAAAGTATTAAAGTTATTACGAATATAAAAAAGATTAATCGATATATTGAGTTGGATTAAATTCAAGAAAAGATCAACGGGATCATCTCCTCCTAATTGAGTCGATCCGTCAGTCATTCCGATCGAATTGACTGGCGCCGACCTGTCAATCATCCCGACTAGCGTTGATCCGACAGTCATTCCGGCCAAGCCGAGTAGTGCCGACCCGCCAGTCATTACGGCCGAGCCGACTGACGTCGATCCACGAGTCATTCCGACCGAGTCGACTAGTGTCGACCCGCTAGTCATTTTAGCCGAGCCGATGCTCTTCCATTTAATATTCTAAGCCCTATGACTCAACTATCATGTGATCAACATTATCACACGTGGATTGTCAGAACACGTGGAACAGTATGGGTAACATAGCGTGATCTCACACGATTTCTACAATGCAGAACGTGGGCAACATGACCCTCTGACACATGTGACATGATATATTCTTTATTACAGATATGACATTCTGTCAGAAATATTTCCTATAAAAAGACCAACTCCTGCGGGCCAAGGTACGCTGAATGCTCCGCGCGCACACATACTGTAAGTACCCCATGTTAGTTTTGATGTTGATCAATGAGTTAAGTAAGATCCTGTGTTGGTTTGATGTCTTGCGTCTAAGTGTGCAAGGACTTAGGAATATAATAAGTCAAGCGGAAGATGCAGCGAGCGAGAAGGATGACACGAAAAGTGAATCAACAGACTTGGTGCGTCCGAGAGAGGAGGAGCTACGGAAGAGTGCACCTGTGGAGCGAGAAGGGTGAGCGAGGTGCATTTGAGGGACGAGAAACTGGGAGAAAAACTGCTTGAGGAGAAGGTCAGAGTTGGGTTCAGGTGAGCTCAACTCCGGACGGTCAAACCATCACCCAGGCATGCTAAGAAGCAAATGGTCAACTCGGAAGTTGACCATTGAGGCACCTCTGATTGACTGAAGGCACCCTGAAAACTCGAGGCACCTCAGTTGATTGAGGGTGCCTCGAATGCCAGCCATTGAAGGCGTCTCGGATGATTCAAGGTGCCTCACATGCAGAAGAGACGTTGCGGCACAGATAAGCATCAACTGCCACATCAACAGTGCTTATGGCGCCTCTAGAGGTTCGAGGCGTCTCCAATGTCGACATCTCAGTAGAAGACCGTTGCACGTGGATCAGCTTCAACCAGTTGGAGGCGTCTCCAGACGTCTGAGGCGCTTTGAATGGTGTCACGTCAGTATAACGGTCATTTCGATCAGAATACTATAAATAGAGGTCACATCCTCTATTCAAGAAGAATACACTCGTTTTAACTGTTATAACTTTCTTTTTCTTGTACGTTGAACTCTGTAAGAGGTTTCTCCACCTTCGATGCTTGCTCGAAGAAGGAGTTTTGATAGTGGAGTCATTCATAGTCTTGGACTAGTCACTACCTAATTACAAACCAAGTATATTCCTGCCTCTTATCTTATATGCATATATATATATTTTTTAATTAACATGTCTGTCCTTGCTAAGTAAGTAGCAAGAGAATTATAATTTTTATTGCAAGGCTATTCACATTCCTCTAGCTGATCTACCCACTCCAACAAGTGGTATCATAGCCCAACCGCTTTAGAAGGACTAACCGCCTACTAAAGCAACAAGAAGATGGTCGAATCAAACATTTACCCACCAAAGTTTGAGGGGAGTTCACGCTTTGGAAGTGTCGAATGAAGGTATTTTTCAAAACTGACTTTGATATTTTACTAACTATAAAATATGGTTTTGAAATGCTAAAGGACGAGAACGGAAAAGAAAAAGAAGAGCACCTCTGGAGCAAGAAGCAGCAAATCGAGTTCATGGCAAACGATAAGGCCGAATTCTACCTTCTGAGTGTACTACCATCTCAAAAAGGTAATCGGATTGGCTCGTACATCTCCGCAAAAGAATTCTAGGAGAAGTTCCTAGAGTTGCATGAAGGAACCTCGGAGACCAAACTAGCAAAACGAGATCTGTTTAGAAACTAGCTAAGCAACCTCCAAATAGAAAAGGGAGAAAAGGTGGTTTAACTGCACGCAAAGCTCAAGGAGCTGATAACTGGACTCACTAACCTTGGAGAAACAGTGACGAATCGAAACTCAATCAGATACACTCTAATTTTTTTTCCAATAACTCAAGAGTGGACCTCGATTATAGACTCGTATTATATTTAGAAAGACTTCGAGGTAAATAGTTTAGAATAATTGTTTTCTACTTTCGAATTATACGAGTCAAGATGTGCAGGCTTAAGAAATGAAGAGATGTCAAGCCAGAACCTAGCATTAAAAGTTAAGAAGGACAAACCAGTTTCAGAGTCATCACCTGATGAAGATGAAGAGGTATACATGGTAAGAAAATTTAAAAAGTTTTTTAATTCTAACAACTTTGGTAGACACGGACTAAGAAGCTTCTGCGAGGAAGAAAGAAAGTGAGGTGCTACAACTACGATGAAGAAAGACATATCAAGGACAACTGTCCAAAATTGAAAAATAAGAAAAAATAAAAAGACAAAAGGACAAGAAGGCCCAAGCACAAGAACCTCAAGGCGACCTGGAGCGAATCGTCATTAGAAGAATCCGAGAAGGAAGAATACGTCGGACTAGCACTAATGGCAAACCACCAAGAACCAGACAACGAAGACACCTCAAGAAAGAGCATCTATGAAAGGGGAGCATCTACCTACGAATCCGACACGATAAGTAAGGTACGGTTCTAACCTTTTGATAAAATGTATGATGCTATTAAAATACTATCTAGAACTATATGTAAAACTAGGACCAAATATATCAAAATAAAAAAAGACTATGCATGTTTACTAGAAGATTTTGATAAACTTAAGGATGAAAATGCAAAACTAAAAGAACAAATAAAAATATTAAAATATGACAACAATTCTATATGTTTGAATTTATATGCTTCAGAAAAGAACCTTAGATATTATGGATGACTAAATTGGTATATACAATATCATAGGGAGCAAATTAGAAAAGGTTAAAATTTTGATATTCCACGAAAATACTTGATAAATCCAGTAGGTAGAAATTTGTATTGGGCTCCAAAATCATGTTCAGCCTATTAAAATTATTTTTATTTGCATGTTAAAAATTGATTAATTTGAATTATGAATATTGTTTTAGCAAAAATTAGTTTTTGTAAACTCTCTGTTCGATTTTATTTATTTTACATTTTTTCTGTGATAAACAATCATGTTTATGTTAGCAAAATTTCTTTTGACTATTATATGATTTTTTTAAATGAATTTCTTAACCAAAAAATAATTTTTAAAATTGAAATTTTTCTAAAATTGATTTTTGAAAATTTTAATTTTTTGTGTGCAGATAACAGTTATATTTTGAATATTCAAAAAAAATTGTAAAATTTTTTGACATCAAATCCTATTTTTAAGTAATTATTTTGAAAATATCTATTTCTGTAAAGAAAAATATTTTTTAATGATAAGAAAAATAGTTTTTTCGTGTAAATTTTTTCGTTGATCAAATCGATTATGTTTGACATTGACCAAAATTTTCAATATTTTTCAAAAGTTAAAAATAATTTTCATATTTTTTATGATAAATCTGAAGGATAACTCTTAAAAATGATATTATTTGAAAGATAAGTACGATAAAAGTACACAAATTTGTATTACTTATGTACTTCCCCTTTAAATTTTCTCAAATTTGTTAACTGTAATTTTTATTTTATTTCCTATATTTTTGATGTTATCAAAGAGGGAGAATTGATGAGTATTAAGTTTAGAGGGAGGATTAATATTGCAAAATTTATATTGTGCTTATAAATTTATTTTTTGATGCAATTTCTTATTTATTTTTTCTAACTTAACTCGGGTTGATGCACATTAAAAAGAGAGAAATTGTAAGTACTACATGTTAGTTTTGATGTTGATCAACCGAGTTAAGTAAGGTCCTGTGTTGGTTTGATGTCTTGTGTCTAAGTGTGCAAGGATTTAGAAACACAAAACGTCAAGTGGAAGACGAAGCGAGCGAGAAGGATGTCACGAGAAACAAGTCGATGCGCTCGATGCCTCCGAGGGACGAGGAGCTACGGAAGAGTACATCGGTGGAACGAGAAGAGTGCGCGAGGTGCATACGAGGGACGAGAAGCCGGGAGGGAGACTGCTCGAGGAGAAAGTCGGAGTTAGGTTCGAGTAAGCTCAACTTTGAACGACCGAATCATCACCCAGGCATACTAAGAAGCAAATGGTCAACTCGGAAGTTGACCAATCGAGGCGTCTCCGATTGACTAGAGGTGCCTTGAAGACTCGAGGTGCCTCAGTTGATTGAGGGTACCTCGGATACCAACCACTAGAGGTGCCTCAGATGATTCGAGGCACCTAACATGTAGAAAGAAACGTTGCGACACGTATAAGCATCGACTGCTACATTAGCAGTGCTCGAGGCGCCTCCAAAAGTTCGAGGCACCTCTAATACCAACATCTCAGCAGAATACCCTTGCACGTGGATCAACTTCAACCGGTTGGAGGCACCTCCAGACATCTGAAGCGCCTCGAACGGTGTCACGTCAGCATAACGGTCATTTCGACTAAAATGCTATAAATAGAGGTCTTGTCATCTATTTTAGAAGAATACACTCGCTTTAACTGTTATAGCTTTCTATTTTCTTGTACGTTCAACTTTTTAAGAGATTTCTCCACCTCCGATGCTTGCTCGAAGAAGGAGTTTTAATAGTGGAGTCATTTATAGTCTTGGATTCGCATCTACCAATTGCAAGCCAAGTATATTCTTGCCTCTTATCTTATATGCATACTATTTTTTTAATTAATGTGTATGTCCTTGTTAAGTAAGTAGCAAGAGAATTATAATTTTCATTGCAGGACTATTCACCCCCTCTAGCCGGTCTACCCGCTCTAACACATCCTACATTTTTTACTGTACTTCTTCTCATTCTCATCTTCTCCGGAAACTAACTTGAGCGTCGGAGTCGATGAACTGGAGTACTCCTCGGCCTCCATTCTAACATTTTCCTTGCTCTTTTACTATTAGTAGGTTTCCTGAGTGACCCAGCTAGCTCAGCAGCACCTAGTGACTCTTCTTTAGCTCCACAGGCCTCTCTGTCAACCCCTCCTTCTTCCGGCTCATGGTGACTTCGTCAACACCTCCTCCAGCTGTCCGGTGGCTCGTTCGTTGACGTATCTTAGAGCAGGATCAAATTAGCACTGTTTGTGGGAACGTACACCTGAACTGAGACGCCAAGATGGATGACACCATGAAAAATCCTCAAGCGGGGTCTCTAATGACTTTTCAGCCGATATCTCCAAATGGCCCCTTGGCTGCTATCTTAAAATGGTCGCTCGACCTATATCTCTAAATGGCCTCGATCGCTATCTCCAAATTGCCACTTGGACGGTATCTCAAATGGCCGCTCAACTAGCATCTCTAAATGTCCTCGACTGCTATCTTCAAATAGCCCCTCGGTCGATATCTCCAAGTGGCCCCTCGGTTGGTATCTCTAAATGACTTAGGTCGCTATCTTCAAATGGCCTCTTAGCCAATATCTCTAAATGGTCGCTCAGTCGACATCTCCAAGTGATCGCTAGCAGATATCTTCAAATAGCCCTTCGGCCGGTATCTCCAAATAACTCTCAATTAAATGTCGATCAACAAAATCAAAAGGACACTCTCACTTAAATATCGATCGAGAAAAGCAAAGGCAAAATCAAATGCAACACTCAAGTAAATGTTGATTGGCAAAATCAAAGGACACTCTCAATGAAGCAAATTGGCAAAAAGCCCATCGAAAAAATTAAAGGCAAAGTCAAAATGACATCCGATCAGCTTCGCATTTCCATCAAATTCAAAATTGATAGTCAAAATCAGCATCCAATCGGCTTCAAAAGCCCAATCAAATTCGAAGCAAATTCCCAAGGGCAAATTTCAATTCAGTACTCATGGACAAATTCCAATCAAAGCAGATCGACAATCTCTACCTGTCAAAATCTAATCAACAGGACCAATTGCCGATCAGGTGACAGTCCTTTCAGCATCTCCATTCGGCAAACTCGATCGACATCTCCATCAAGCAGGAGCAATTTTTTAATTGGCTTCAATTAGCAAATATCCAAATGACGTCAATTGGAAAAAAATCCAATCAGCAATTTTCAATCGACAGGAGCAATTTCCAATCGACTCCGATTGGAAAAAAAATTGCATCCCTAAAATCCTGTCGACAATATCCATTTGATATCTCCCCTCGACATTCAACAATTCCAGTTGAAAGTCTTCAAGGACTTTTCAGTTGAATTTCTTCATACACATAATCCAGTCAGTCGGGCATACGCCTCCTTCGAATGGACTTGAGGGGGAGGCTTGCGATACGAGGATTATTAAAGCTACCACGGGTATAAAGAATGTCAACCGACATACTGAGCTGAGTTAAAGTCAAGGGAGGTTAACGGGATCATCTCCTCCCGACCAAGCCGACTCGTCAATTATTCCTGTTAGGACCAAAAGGGAGCTAGAGGGGGGTGATTAACTCCAATCGCTTTTTGATGATGATTTACAGCGAAAACTTTGAAGCGCAATACTAACACCTCGATTTACTTGATTTTCACCTCCTTGAGGTAACTAATCCAAGGGTCTGACTCTCACGATCTCATCTACTATGAAATCACTCATTCTCGGAAACAATCCGGAGGCGGAGAAGCCTCATCCAAGCTCGCAACCAAGAAATACAATAAGAATATAAGAAGTAAAAACAAATACAATAAACACCTTACTATTGACCTCTTGTTGCTTGGAAAGTGTCTCTTGATCTCTGAAAAATGCAACAACACTTCTCCTCCAAAGCTCAAGAACTGACATTTAGAACCGCTCTTGAATCCTTCGTGAAAACACTCTTTATCGCGCTGACCTAGGGTTCTCAATCGATTAGGCTTACTCCTAATCGATTGTCATGACAGATTCAACCGTTTAAACCTGCAGAACGACTCTTTTTCAAATACCCAATTGATTGGTGAGTCATACCAATCGATTGATTAACCTCTAATTGATTAATTGTTGATGCCTAAATCGATTGGCCAATCGATTCCGGCTCCTGTTCTCGCAAAAACAAATTCAATCGATTACCCAACCCTAACTCACTTGATTTGAGTGTGGGGTTCCCTTGCCCAACATTTGATCAACCTTGACTTGTTGGGACTTTTTGTTGCCTAACTTCCGGTCAACCTTGACCTGCCAGGGCTTTCTTCACCAAGTGTTAGGTCAACTTTTGACCCACTTGGACTTTCCGTCTCGTGCCAAGTGTTCAGCTCCCAACTGACCCAACTTGGACTTGACTTAGTTTCCAACTTGGACTTGACCTAGTTTCCAACTAGGTTTCCTAGTTGGACTTCTCTCATGTGTCAAGTGTTCAGCTCTCAACTGACCCACATTGGACTTGACTTAGTTTCCAACTAGATTTGCCTAGTCCCACTAGGACTTCACTTATGTCAAGTGTTTAGCTCTCAGCTAACACACTTTGGACTTAACCTAGTTTCCAACTAGATTTGCCTAGTCCCACTAGGACTTTAGTCGTGTCAAGTGTTTAACTCTCAACTAACCCACCTTGAACTTAACCTAGTTCCCAACTAGGTTTGCTTAGTCTCACTAGGACTTCAATCGTGTCAAGTGTTTAACTCGCAACTAATTCACCTTGGACTTCACCTAGTTCCCAACTAGGTTTGCCTAGTTCCCAACTAGGTTTGTCTAGTTCCCAACTAGGACTTTCTTTTGCCTAGTCCCACTAGGACTTAACCATTTTCAAGTCTCTGGTCAACCCTTGACATACTTGACTTCATTTAACATATTGATCAAACATTTAAACCTAAGCTCGGGTCATCTCTAGCTTAGTCAACCTGGTCAACTCTTGACTCAGGGACAATTGCACCAACAATCCCGATCGAGCGGATTGGTGCCGACCCACCAGTCATCCCGACTGACGCCGATCCGCCAGTCATCTCGACTCATTAGTCATTCTGATCGAGCCAACTTACGTCGATCCACCAGTCATTCTAGCCGAGCCGACTCTTTTCCATTTAATATTATAAGTCCTATGACTCAGCTATCATGTGGTCAACATCATCACACGTGGGTTGTCAGAACACATAGAACAATATAGGTGACATAGCGTGATCCCACACGATTTCTACAGTGCAGAACATGGGCGACATGACCCTCTAACACATGTGACGTGACATATTCTTTATTACAGATGTGATATCTTGTCAAAAGTATTTCTTATAAAAAGACCCACTCCCACGGGCCAAGGTACGGTGAATGCTCCACGCGCACACATACTACATTTCGTATTATACTTCTTCTCATTTTCATCTCCCCCGGAGACTGACTTGAGTGTCGAAGTGGATGAATTGGATATTCCCCGATCTTCATTCTAACCCCTCCCTCGCTCTTTTACTGTTAACAGGTTCCCTAAGCGGCCCAACCGGCTCAGCAATGCCCGATGACTCTTCTTTAGCTCTGCAGGCCTCTACGGTAACTCCTTCCTCCGGCTCATGGCGACTTCATTAATACCTCCTCCAATTGTCTGGTGACTCGTTAGTCAATGTGTTTGAGCAGGATCATAAGTGATTAGACTTGATTATGAATTCTGATATTTATGCAAAAGATTTAAATTAGGCGTTATCGATAGAGCTAAGAAAAGGTTGCATGAGACATCTAAGGGATTACATGATAAAAAAATATTTAGGTGGTGTTGCGATAGCTCGTGAAACTTATGACCAAATTGGTTGGTTGGGTGGCTCGAGATATGATAAAGATCAGAGATGGAATGAAACATCCAAAGGACCATAAAATAAGAGGCATTGATGCAATAGCTACAAAAATTGAACTACCTAGGTTAAACGTGAAAGATACATATAAATTAAGGACTTGTGAATTGAGCATTGAGAGACTTGTGACCGAAGATTCAATCATTAGGATGATCATAATTGAGGTTCCAACGATGATGGATCCAATTAATTGTTCAATGCCAGAACAACAGAACTGAAAGTGAAAATGTTAGAGGTTATAAAGAGGGACTAAAAGGAGCATTTAAAGGTTGACAACAATTCTTATTATCTATTCTCTTGAGCTTTTTTAGTCTAATTCTCTAAGCATGCACTTATAAAGTTTACGTTGAATGGAAAAATATAGAGAGGAAAGAGAATATTATAAATGAGACTTTATACCATATTGAGATTTTTAAAGTATATTAGTTGGTTTATATATATATATATATATATATATTTTTGATGTGAATAAATACATAAGGAGAGACGGTCTTTCACGCGTGAGTATACAGGGGTACAGATATAGGAGTCGAATTGCACTAAACCAAGTTTATTTGTGTGCAAGCACGA
>JBBUKS010000095.1:11594230-11642618 GCA_038050645.1 Hedychium gardnerianum | reverse complement strand
TCCTGCCTTTTTTTTGCAATTGGTCTCCAAGACTTGATGTGATATATGCTATCTTGCTTGCGTTAGTTCTAAGGGATTTGAAGGCTTGGTTTGGTTGCTTTAATTTTTGTATTTTAATCTTATGGTGTCTTGAACTACACATGGTTTCTTAATGTTAGCTGGAAACATGTAGATATCATATGAATTTGAGATGAGGTAATCCATTATTGTCAACTGCAATTATGGTTACTTGCATGACTCCCTTGCTATCGGGAGCCATAAGTGTGCTCATAAATGATTCTAATATTTCACACATCGTTGTATTTTAATTATGATATATTGTTCTTATGATTTGCTTACAAATGTAATCACTGTTATATGCATCATCTCATGGTTAGATAAGTTCAACTTCTATCCATTTTAGCATCTCATTGTACCTTAGGATTTTTCATCAATATTTAACTGTTTATTTGTGGTAGTTGACATGTAAAATGAGAAGTGAGGTACTCAAAGGTTGTTACCTAATTCAAGAAATTTACCCCTAATTAAAGCAGTTCATGAAAGCATACTAATTGGAGACATGAAATCATAAGAAATATATATCATGTAATGAGTAGTTTAAATAATAGATGGAGGTCGGAAACTGCAGGAGTTGGATCTGGAATAGTTCAATACTTGGCTTAGGAGAGTTTGGTAGGTTGTGTCAAAATTGAGATTTTGATACATTCATGGAATAGTTCAATATTGGCTTAGGAATAGTTTGTCATGCTATTTATGTTTATCTTCGCTATGACATGTATTCTTTTGGTACTTGCCGTGCCATGCTCCATGTTACTAGGAGTATCATTTTTCTTTTACTTATAACTTATTTAAGAAGTGATTTACCTAACAAATCAAAAAGCAGTAGAGTATTATCAGCAAATCATGTTAAATTATTTTATTATCAATTCTTTTACTTATGTTTATTTTCATTATTTCCATTGTGTTCATATTCATATATCTAATTTTAACAAGCAAACACGGGACTAATTACATTATCTTTTTAATTTCATTAAGATAATCTAAAACAAAATGATGTTGTTGAATGTGGATATTGTGTAATGTGGTACATAGTCTTGGATGAAAATTCATAGATAGAGAAGAAGGTAAATTTCTTTTTTATGAAATATATTCTTTATGAAATATTAAGTCATTTTGTATTAATCATCAAATTTCTATTAATGTTTCAGTTTGCAGCATCAAAAAAGAATCAGTATCACAATCAATCTCAGTAAGATAAAGTAAGAAGTGAATAGAGTGAATTTGTCTACTTCTATGTGGGTGCCTAAGTGTAGGTTGTGATATAAATTTTAGGATTGTATTTAGAGATTTATGAATACATTGGTCAAACTTGTCTTTTGTATTTTTCAGTTATATTTAGAGATTTTATAGATACAAAAGTTTTTGGATGAAGTTGGTTAAACATGTCTTTTGGGTTGTATTTGATAGATATTTATAATATATTTGTTCAATTTTGGTGATAAAAAATATTTGAAGTTGGTTTAAATTTTTGTTGAAATGAAATATATTCTATTACTTTGTTAAACTATGATGAAATAATATAACAAAAATTACTTTGATTAAGTCAAATTATGTAGAAGTAAAATTAAGCATTTACTACATTATAATATAAAAACTGTGAAGTCATATAAATAATTTACTTTGTCAATTAATGTAACTTGTGAAGTCATATATGATTAATTATTTCGGTATTTATATGGAACAGATGAACTAATATAGTTTTTTTACTTCGAAATCAGTTCAATTTCGAACTGGTTCTGGACCGGCAATAGACTTTGATAATTATACGGCGAAGTAAAATTTTGATCCTTTTATTTCATGTGCGTCTATTTTGATAATTATTTATTTACGACTTCGGTGAATATGCAAAGTAAATCAAGAAAATTCACATAGTGTTTATACACACTTGATTCTAGATCTCATGTATGCTGACTTCTTTGAGGTTAGACCCAAAACAATGAATTCAATAAACCTAAGTTCATATGATAACGCTTAATTACAAGGTCATTGTAGGTTGTATTCTTCCTCTTACCATTAAGGATCAAGCCGTCATCAGATCATATCACATATTTCTTATGTATGCACTTAAGCATCATCTTAATGTTGATATTGGTTTTTGGGTCTTCAAAATCATTGTTCATTATTCTAAATACAGTTCATCCGGAACAATCTATATGGCCTTTTGTCATATTATCACCTCAATACTTTCATCATTTGGCATAAATACTGCATAAATCCTTGTCCCCTCACTATGACAAAATATGCATTAGGTAATTAGGATAAAAATTGATGGTCAAACTTTAGTTTTTAAGACGCGTCACAAAAGAGGTCCACGCCCCAAAAAGCCCGAGGAGCTAGAGCTAGTAGGAATGCAAATACCAAATGGAGAAGAAGCTTCACCACTTCTAACACTTCTCTCACCGCATCATAGTCATACATCACCTTCCGAGTCAGATGCTCATGCTCAGGGAGACTTTCATAGGATCCATGAGCGTCTGGATTTGATCGATGGACATCTGGATTCACTTGTCGAGCATCAGCTAGAAATACGACATATGCAGCTAGAAATACGACATATGCAGCTACAGATGCAACAAGAGCAGTAGGATATGTTTGACTTTCTTCGAATTTGACGCATTAGCTAACAGCCTCTACCTTCATCTGATTAGATCTAGAACTGTTTGTTTAGACCTTATTGACTCTATATTTGATGAGTTGACTTTTAGACCCTTGATGTTTTAATCATATGTATTTGACTACTTATGCTTTGATTGCTCATCTTTGCTTATGCAATGATTAGTATGTTTTCTATGACATTAATAGCATGCTTGAATTTTAGGATATTTTACTTGTCTATTATTTTTGCTTAAGTTCAATTGCAAAATACTTGTTAAAAGAAAATTGTCAAATTAAGGGGAGTCTATACTTTGAAATTTATCTTTTAATATTTTGATAGTTTTTCACTTAGATAATTGTTTTTTTAAAAAAAAATAACTTGAAAAAGATGTTTTTTTAAGTTTTAGAATGCATTATTGTCTTTGAAAATTTTTGAAAAAAATCATTATCATCTTTGAATTTTTTTAAAAAATGCATTATTATCGTTGTATTTTTTTAAAATTCGTTATTATTTTTGAAAATTCTTTAAATACATTATTTCTTAGCTTGGAAAATATTTTTGCAACCTTTTCTTAGCTAAATTTTAAATATTTTTGCAAAAGTCTAGTATTCTTTACAAATATAGTTGAAAACTATTCTTTGCTAAAATCTCTTTTTGAAAATTTATTTTTCTAAACTCTAAAATTATTTCTTTTGAAAAATAAATTTTGATAACTCAGCATATTTTTGAAAGCATTTTAGAATTTGATAAATCTTATTCTAAGTACTTAGAATATTTTTGAAAAAAATAAATTAAAGTACTTTTTTTAAAAAAAAAGATTGCTACTTGAAAATATTTTGAAAATACATTTTTATCTTGTAAAACATTTTAAATGCAAAATATTATTTATTATGTATTTTTGTCATGAAAAATATTTTTGAAAAAATATTTTTATGCATATTTATCATGAAAAATATTTTAAGAGCAAATATTCTACATTTATTTGAAGATAATTTGATAGATGCATTATTTATTATGAAAATTTGTGTAATGATCCCGATCATTTTAATATGTGTCAAAGGGAGAGAGAAGAGATTAAAAATTAAGTATACGAGTTTAATTTGAGGGGGAGTTTTCAAGAAGCTATTGTTTTAATTTAATTTTGAACTAAGCTGTCAGACATCAAAAAATGGGAGATTGTTGATACAGAAGCACTATAATCAAGCTTATATTTTGATGTTGTTAAAGGTTCAAAGTCAAGTCTTGTTGTGATCTAATAGATTGATCAAGTATACAAGTTTCTTAATATAAGAAGTTCTAATAGGTCAGCTGGATCAGTAACTAGATATTGGAAGTCTTGGCAGATCAAGAACACCAAGCAGAAAGTCCAAATGGATTAGTAGACCTGACATCAGGCAAGATGAACTTGATGGGTCAATGAGAACTAAACATCGAGTCAGAAGAAAGTCTTGGAGGTTCATCGCATGGAAGGAAACCTTTGGGGATTAGTCAACTGAAAAATTGGGATTTCACGAGATCGATCAAATCGAATTGGAGCAAGCAAGGAAAGAAGTTGGACCAGTCTTTTGATAGAGGTTGATCAAGGCTTATAAAAGAAGCTTCGAGATTCAAGGCTCAGCATCAATTCCCTCATCATTCAATCTCGCTTTTGTTGCTTCTGATTGTGCAAGTGCTACTACTGCAATGCCAGAGGCTCTCTGACAAATACACTAAATCTTCTAATCTTCGCTGTCGGTATATTTTACTACTTGCATTCATTTAAGAAGATAGTAGTGTGTTACTATCCTCTTCGTTTCTTATACGTGTTTGCTCCTTCTTCGAAAGTTTTCGGAAAGAAGAACTTTAGTTAATTGTCCATTCGAAAGTAATTAAGGATTACGGGCCTTAGAGTAGTAGTCGCTGAACTACGAATCAAGTAAAAATTGATTATGTTTTTATGTGATTATTTTTCTTTATTCCGATACAACTTTACTTTGATTTACAAAAATAAAAGGAGTTTTTTAAACGGACGAGATTCGCACCCCCGTCACCTTGTTTCTTTCGATCCACATATACTTCTCCTTCTTGTGTTTGGTTTTTCTAACCCGCTGAGATTTCTTCTTTCTGGTGTCTATTTTTTTTAATCCACTAAGATTTTTTTTATCAAGTTTTCTACACCTACACATTTGATATACATGTTAGAACATCTAGTTTCTAACTTTAATCCCTTTGTAGTACATCAAAATATGAATTTGATCATTGGATATTGTTTACACTAATAATTTCTTCTTTTTTTTATATTGATCGTATATTTAAATTTAGGAAAACAAATAACAAGTAAAAAAAATGATTCCCAAAAGAATTTTCTAAAATAAAGTTTTTTATGAAAATTCTCCCCTTATTTTTATCATTTTTATGAATAAACTTCATATTCTCCGCTTTTGATATTCATCGAAATGAGAGTAAAAATCATTTGAAAGCAATTTTCAAAAAAATTTGCATTATTATGAAAAAAATCCAAAAATTTTACAAAATTATTTTTTTAGAATTATTCAATCATTTTTTAAAAATATTGCAAAGGTATTTTGAAAGTTTTACAAAGGGAATTTCAAAATGTTTTAGAAATCATTTTACATAGAAACTTTGAAATCCATTTTGAAAAAATATATATATTTTTTTAAAAATTTCAAAGTATATTTCAAATAATTTTTGAAAAAAAAACAATGTTTAAAGGATTTTTCAAAACATTTTCCAAATAATTTTTTTTTAAAAAAATTCTAAGTACTTTTCAAACAATTTTGAAAGAATTTTTCAAAATACTTTTCATACAATTTTTAAAGGATTTTTCAAAAGAATTTTAAATGATTTTTCCAAAAAAAAAATAAAGGGTTTTTCAAAGATTTTTTTTAAAAAAAATTCAAAGTATTTTTCAAAAGATATGAAAGAATTTTCAAAGCTATTTTTAAAATTATCTTCAAAAATATTTTCAAAAAAAGTTTTTCATGGAAATTTTGAAAGTATTTGAAACTCCCCCTTATTGAAAAAGTTTGAAAACTCCCCCTTTTAAAAGGGTTAAAAACTTCCTCTTTTTACAAGATTTCGCAATCAAATCTTGAAGATAAGTTTTAAAATCAAGTTTTACAACATTTTGAAAATGAAGGTTAAAAACAATTTGAAATCCAAATTTTAGACACTCTGAAATCCAAGTTTTTTGAAAAAAAAAAAATTAAACTAATTTTGTAAATAAGTAATAAAATAATTTTTGAAACAAATAATTGAAAAAAAAAAGTAGTAAAATAATTTTGAAAACAAATTTGATGTTAAGTTAAAAGCAAATTTAACTTTATATATATATATATTAAGAGTAAAAGTAGGCTATTCCTGGAAAAGAATCACTACTCTGTTGTCTACCATAAACTTGTGTCTTGCCCTTGAGGGTAGGAGTTGCAAGGAAAGTGTTGAAATTGTAGAACCCTTTCCTCTAAGATATAGATAGTATGGCAACAATATTATTCCCTTTCTTATTCCCCCAGAACTGAAAATTAGTAGATGTAGTGGTATTAACTTTTACCATCAATAGAGTTTATTTAATTTATTTTTCACCCCATAGAAGATGGAACAATAATACTTTTGTTGCATCTACCCTTGGATGGGATAATGGAATAAGCTTCCTTAAGGAATTTAGAAAATTTCATTGGTTGAGAATTGGACCACATGCTTCAACATCTGTTTCCTTGGAACGACCACCGATTTGGGCAAAGTCAATTGGATCTCGACCGTAAGTTCAGGAGTTGTTAAATTTTCTCTTCATATTTTGAGGGATGCCCATATAAGAAAAGACTTTTTGAACCTATACCGAGTTAGAAACAAGAGCAGCATTGTTTGTTCTGAGCTAACAATGAGAGATCAGAGACCACTCTTCCTAGGGAGCTTATAGAACTCACTCTTCCTATATACTACTGGGTAATTAATTGCATGAAAATAAACTCACATTTCTGGTTATACTACATATACATTCTCTATATGTAGATATATTATTTGTCTAGCTACATTCATAGTGATCAAACAAGACTGCAGTCTCTATCTCCAATCACAAGTAGATTACTCCCTATCTTCAATGAGAAATCAGGGTAGATATATATTCTATGTGATTGGACAAAAACTCAAACTCCTAATAGATTTACAAATCGATCCTGTAGAACATTGGCAGTCAATATAGTGAATCCAAAAAATGTTTCATAGGATCTAAAATGACATTGCAGAGAACACTTGAACAAAAAATATTGTAGAAAATCAATGTGTCAAAACACATTTCAGTACTCAACTATCATACAGAGCAAATTGATTCATACCTTTACCTATGTGAGCCATATTTACAACAGCTATTTCCACATCATTAATTTCCAAATTGACCCTGATAGAGATTTGAGTGCAGCATGATATCGGACAAAGAAAATGAAATCTCCTCTCAACTAGTTGAATCCTGAACCAATTGTGAAATTGAGCGGCAAAGTCTTAGGATAGATGGATGTCCACCTTGCATATTCTTCAGCGTGTCCATTATTGTATCCTTGAGAGGTGAAGGTATTGTTTGTGTTTCACATATCTTGTACTTGAGTTCAGATGGCTCGGAAGGATAGACTGCACTGTTTCCAAACAAGCAAAATTAAGCCTGAGAGTATATTAAGGCAAATGCCAATTATTGAACCTACCGTTTTAAATCAGATAAGTCGATGCTTAGTATTAGCTTCCGACCACACTTGAAATTGATAAAGCGTAATTGAAGCTCAAGTTGACCACCTGAAATAGATGCAAGTCTAGCATTTTAGTTGAATTACTAAAATTCACTCAATTGTTAAACTAAACTGACAGTTACAGTTAAATTCTTGTCTGATTATGCACCAATAATGGCAAATTTTAGCAGCTATTAACCTCAAATTTAGTCTTTTCTTATGCAAGACTACATTGTAATCTTTCTAAAAATGGTAATATTCCACTTTTCAAGTGATTAGTCAGTCAGACCTAGACTTTATGTAACTGTGTGGTAATCTCCTTCCGTAGGTAACATTTAATATTTTCCTCTCTAACTTCATCATAAAGCAGGTTCTCCTAAGGTTAGTCTTCTTCACAAAAGGGAAGTCATAGATTAGATGTGACAGAACAACCTCATCTTGTCCATTCATCTTGTTGTAAAAACCATAATTGTTTGTATGCCTCCCTGCCTAGTATGAGAATATTTGTCTACCTTTGTTACCTAAACTTGAAAAGCTCACAAAGAAAAATGATAAAATAGACTAAGAGGACAACAATAGAAATCAAGACATGATATACTTCAGCATCAAGATGAAGCGAGGCTCTGTATTGATCTTCAAAGAATTGACAGCTAAATTGTGGTTGTTAAGATCTTCAAGAGATGAAAATTGATAAGGATCTTCAAAGAATTTGATCCAAAAATTTTCCCCTTGCATTCCCCCCTCAAACTGAAGACATCATAGGACTTTGAAGTCTCTATAGATGGGATGATAATATGCAAGAGATTGCATAGTGAAATAAATAGATTAGGGTAATATTACTCCCTATCTTCAATGAGAATCTTTTGAAACAATAAATTAACATCAAACGAGATACTAAGGGTCAATATTACTCTGAGAAAAGAGTATATCAAAGAGAGAATAATTAAAGTTCTAGCATCTCCTCGAGAGCAATTGGATACAGGAACACAAAAAGATTACTAATCTATCTTTTTAAGTCAGCACCAACTTGAAAAAGTTACAAAAATAAGTGAGAATAGGGAAAAGGGGAGAAATATTGAGAAAAGATATAAATCCCCAATGTTAACTCGAATGAGTTGATGTGGGAAATGACAAGCTATAATTAATTCCACCTTAGATCATGCAAATAAATGAGTGAAGAAAAAAGAAACATAAGATGATTAATGAAATTTGAATCCTAACAATACTTGAGACGGAGAAGGAACAAGGGAAGAGAGCAGAATACATAACCATCTTTCTATTTTTGCATACGCTTATCTCTACCCATGATAAATCCTAATTTTCTTCCCTATTTTTTTTACTTTTCTTCCCTATTTTCTACTTCAACGCATATAACCTTATCCCAGATTTTGATTTGTATGGAAATTTTTGATGATTGGAATTTGTCAAATTTGGACATGGCACAATACTGTGGCTTGAATCAAAAGAACAAGGGGAGGAAAGGACTTGTTCAACATAGAAAAAACAGGGAGGTCGTGGTACCTAGCAACATAGATAGGTACAGATGGTCTGGTTTGATACTCTCCTTGCCCAAGATCTTGTTGTAGGAGAAGAAAGGCGAAATGTAGGTGGGGAGGCTGCACTATGATATCAAACTCAATGACCTCAATTAAGCGGATCAAAGAGGAAAACCCTAAACCAAGAAGAATAAATTTATATTTAGACATAAGTCAAGACATGCCTAAGGCGAAGACTATGCTACATCTAATATATTTTTATAGGATGAATTAACAGGAAGCAAAGCCGCTAATTGAATACAATATAAACACAATAAACAAAGGTGGGGTGCAAACCCACAACCTTGACAACAACTACATAGATCCATAATTACTTTATCTACGAATGAAAGAGAGTAGAGTTAAATATGGATTAGAAGGAAAGCTAGTTGAGCAGGCATCTTTAGAGTCAACTAACTTAACAAAAAAAAAATTAGTCCTAATTTACAAAAAAAAAATTGTCAAAATATTTGCATGAAAGATAATATGCATAATGTTAGAAAGCTTGCAAGTAATTAATGAACAGTTAAGGGATAGGACGAGGAGGATATCTTACATGGTGATTTATCAAAAGTTGAGGATGTCAGATTTAAAATCTCCAACCTTGCCGCTTTTACCTCATCAAGAACATCTAGTAGGGTTCCGAGAAGCAAACTAGTTTCCTGCACAAAAAGCTAGTAAGACTTCGAATGTGTATATTAAAAAGCAGTGCACAGATATAACAATATAGTAGAGACTAAAGAACAATTTTTGGTGGTGAAGGAGGGCGTCAGCATGTGAGCATGTCTGTGTTTGTCTTTTGTTCCTATTGTCCCATGCCTACTTTGGCTTAGCTACAGATGGACATTAACAGCTAGATCTACACTGCAAGGGCTCAGAATTTCCTAAAATACGTCACAAATTCAAGTATATGAGAATCCTATTAAGGTCAAGATAAGTATGATGACGGATAAAAAGATTGTTTCCAACTAACGTCAGAATAGTTAATTTTCTTTTCTTTTTTGAGGTGATTCGAGATGATGTTAAGTCGAAGCTAGTGATGATTTATGACTCCATCACTAGCTAGTAATGATGAGATTACGAAACAGCAATGCGGTATTAGATAAAAACAGATATGATCATTTGTACTAATGCAAGAGGTGAAAACTAGTGATGATCTATGACACCATCACATGATGTTCTGATTAGTTTATTATAAGAAGGTTCAAGTTAAAGATAGATAGTAATAGATTCAAAAATATGCAGAATATATTGGACAAATTGATCCTTTAAGAACGTTGGACTGAGATCATAATCAATTAGTAAATTAAATAAGTTAATTTACCATTTCCTTTTGCTGGTAGCAGTTCAAATTGGTTATTCTTCCAACATCTTTGTTATCAAAAACAAAGTCAAAAGCTACATAAGCATTCATGTTTTGGAAAGTCTGCACAGAATGTCACAAGATTAAACATCAACTTACTGATGCTGCAATAGTACACTATGATATAAATAGAAACGAATAAAAAAAATATTCAACCTCGACCACTAAATATTCAAACTTTATAGCATTACCTTTGCAATGTTTACTTCATTCAATGAATTAGTAACAACTGTGCTTGAAACTTGTCTAAGATTTGGTGTAAAACTGTAAATTCCAAGCATAATCATGACGGATGAAATTTAAATTGGCAAGTTACACAGTAAACGAAAAAAAAGAAGAACCTGCATACCTTTGGAAGAGTAAATTGCAATAGTTGAGTATGATATCACATTCATTATCCTTTTTCACTATATTGCTCAATTCCCAAACCTAAAATGCAAAAAAAGAAATCAACTTTTGGCAAATAGTTGGACAAAGTATGAAATTTTTAGAATCAGAAGAACCATCAAGTTACCCGTAATCTTTGGTGTATGATATTAACACAACAGTTCCTTTCTAAACGTTCATTGGCGTCTTTAATAATCTCAGCGATTTTCAGATTTCCTTTCACCCTACAACAAACCGCAAGTGATTTCAACAAGTGATCCACCTTGTCTTCTAGCATTTTTTGGTGTAGTCTCATAGATGCCACATTTTTATGTTCCTCCTGCAAAGCATCATCCAAAAGTAACTGAATACCATAGCAAAAAGAAAACTGAAATACAAACTACAAATTGCAGACCATCAACAAATAACACAAGTGACGACACAACATGATTATGGTTGATTGCCTGATTTAGCAATCCCATAGGACTTGACATGATGAAAGAATAAATCCATGTGCTTCATCCTACACTCTCATGGGTTTGCTAACCTCAATCAGCAATCTCATGTAAGAGAAGGAAAATTTTCTAAATACAAAACTTCATTGCATTACTTGGAAAGATTGATTGCTTAAAATAATAGCAGGAGACTCTTTGTTTTATCATTACCAATAATATGTGTATGATGTCCTGGCAAGGTTGAATGATATATTCAATCTAATAAGAATACTAGTTTTTAGGCATGATCATTTTCCCTCTTTACGGCAAGTATAAATCTATATGCAGCAGGAAGAGAGTAAACACAATGCTTGTTGTTGAGTATCTCTAATGACTGATCAAGGTTTGTTGACTCCTTTACCATAACTATGAAAGCTAATGCAGCTGGAAATGAGTCTATAAAGGGAGGAAAACAGGATAACAGGAAGTGTGATTACCATGGGAAATCATGACGTACAAAGGATACATACTAGAAACTTCATGGTCATTCAACATGAGATTGAGTTGGAAAAATAATTGATCGTCCATGACCTCAAACTCACATGTCTAAAAATCTGGACACCAGGCTGCCAAAAGATCTCAATCCTTCCAAAGGATTCTCCAATAAGAAACTGCAAACTCCCAAAGGCTCCTTATGACAAGACTTGCATCTCCTTCTGCCATAACTACTCATCTTCTGCATTGAGTCTCATATACCATGTTCATCCTTTAATACCAGTCATCTTATCTAAAATATGCATTTCTGATGACTTGTAGATTTTAGATTATGGAGCATCTAATCATATATAAAAAATTCCTCCCTATTGTTCTTGCTCAAGTCGAGATAATGTTCACATAACTAAAGGGTCTTTACCTCGTATTCTTGTCAAAAGGTTGTATTAACTACACTTGTTCCATTAAGTTACCTTTTGTCTTATATATTCCCCGTTTTTCACATAATCTTCTATCTATTATTTTATAAGGTATTTAAATTGTAAAATTGAATTTTTTGCTTCACATTATATCATACAAGAGTTTAGCACCGAAAAAAAAATTGGCTATGGTAAAGTACATAATAGCCTATATCAATTGGTTGAAAAACCTCTTTTCAAAAGTCATGCTTTATTAGGTGAATACAATTTTGCTCATCACCAAATTATTGTGTGGTATAGGAGATTGGGATATCTTTCTTTAATTGTATTGGAAAAACTTTATCCTTACTCATTTAAGAGTGTAACATGGAAACTTTGATTTGTGATGCTTGTGAACTTATTAAACATACTAGAAATTCATATAATCTAATCAATAATAAAAGTTCAATTCCCTTCGTGATGACTAATTCTAATATGTGGGGCCCCAATCCGATGCCTCCTTATTTGGTTATATATTTGATACATGCAAAAAAATGAAGTGTTCCTTTTTCAGAGTCTTTCCATAGAATGATTAGTACACAATTTAGTACCAAAGTGAAAAATTTACAAACTACGATACTAACTATATGAAGAAAAGCTTTCATAATTAACTAAACACTAATGGAATTATACACTAAACTAGTTGTATTAATATTGTCATCCAAAATGGTATATCTGAACAGAAAAATATAAATTGCTAGGGCTCTTATGGTGGCAAAAGACGAAACGCTTGCCCCCAGCGCCCCCGTCAGTCCGTCCAAGATCCACACGGAGGAGGTAAATCACGATAGCTACTAGCCTGAACAGTGACTAATGCATAAGGGAGGGTAGGAACCTGGCTACTAGTCAGAATTTGACCCCAATTGCTAGTGCTCTTATGTTCATTATGAATGTCACTTATTGTGTTAATATTGCCTCATCAATCGTATGCCTTGAAGGACCTTGAATTTCAGATGTCCAATCAAACTTGTTCAAGGAAATAACTCTTACATTATCCTTCCAAAAGTCTTAATCTTTAAGTGTGTTTGTTTTGTGCATAAACACACCAGAGGAAAACTTAATCCTAGAGCCTTAAAATGTATTTTTGTTGGTATTCTGCTATTAAAAAAGATATAAATGTTACCATCCAGTTTTATACGAGTATGGATGTTTCTTTTCAAGAGGCAGAAATATATTTTCCCTATATTCTGTGCAATTGATGATCTTATCATGGATAACCCTCTACATGGCCAAACATTAAATCCGGACTCAACTCCTATGGAATCAGATAATCCACATCTTTTTTCTACTAATGATTTATTGCTAAAACACCTTGATCTTCCAATAGCCATTAGGAAAGCAGTTAGATCATCTACTTAACATGCTATCTCTAACCTTATTTTAACACTGTTTTTATGACTCACTCTCTCCTTCTTATAGGGTTTTATTATCTTCCTTGCATCAAGGATTGGGGTGATGGCATTAGTGTTGTCAAACAGGTCAACCCGTGGCAGGGCGGGCCGACCCGTCAGAACCCATCATATGACAGGGCGGGGCGGGGCGGGCTGACTCACCATCCTGCGGGTTGGGAAATCCTCAACCGAACCCAACCCAAGGCGAGTTGCGGGTTAGGCAGGTCAACCCACAAGCCTATAAAAAATTAAAAATTATATAGAAAGGTTGAAATGTTTAAGTTTGGATTGCGGTTTAGGCGGATCAAGCCCACGAACCTATCAAAAAATATAAGGTTGAAATTTTTAAGTTTGATTTGCAGTTTAGGTGGGTCAAACCGACGAGCTCATTGAGTTTTTCACTTTAATTTTAAATTTTGGAAAGGGAAAAAAATTTCTCAACCCGCAGGCCAACCCAAGCCGGCCACGGGCCAACCCGCACAGGTCGCAGACTTAAGCCAGTCGACCCACCGGGACTCACCTTAAAATGGGTTATAAAATTTCAACCCAACCTGTTTAAATTGTTTAGTGGGGCAGGCCAACTCGACGGGCCTAACCAAAATTGATGGCTCTAGTCGGCACTCGGCATGGATCCATCTTCAATACCTGTTTGGCACTAATGAAGCCATGAGACGAAAGCGGCCTCCCGAAAGCCTCCACTAGGTCGTCGCAACCTCACTGCAACTTGCAGCGGCCTCCACGAGATCCCGATGCCATCGCGACCTCACAATAGCCTTGCCTAGCCGCGCGGCCAATCTTTTTCTTTTTTAAAAATTTTCTTTCATATTTAGGTTTAAATGGCCAAACATTAAATCCGGACTCAACTCCAATGGAATCAAATAATCCACATCTTTTTTTATACTAGTGATTTATTGCTAAAACACCTTGATCTTCCAATAGCCATTAAGAAAGAAGTTAAATCATCTACTTAACATGTTGTTATCTCTAACTTTGTTTTAATATTATTTTTTATGACTCACTCTCTCCTTATAGGGGTTTAATATCTTCCTTGCATCATGGATTTGGGAGCCGACAATGGCATAAGTCCGGCTTCGATGACTTCGATACCTTTCAGCGGCCTCCATGAGGCCTCACAGTGGCCTCGCCTAGCCACGACCAATCTTTTTCTTTTTAAAAAAAATTCTTTCATATTTAGGTTTTTTTATTTTATCATTTTAATATATTTATAGAGTTTAGAGTTTAAGATTTAAGACAGTTAATTATTTTCCTCTTTCATTTTTTAAATTTTTTATTAATTTTTTTTTTCTTTCGGTAATTTTTCCTCTCTTTCGTCCGTTTATTTTCCACCATCAATTTACAAAATAAACAACAAAGGCTAAGGATTGTTATACAGACTAAAGAAAAAAAAAATCTTAAAAGGATGAAGGTGGAGATAATTATTAGAAAAAGTATCTATAGCAATCAAATATTAATAAATATATTTTATATTTAAAAAAGCACTGAAACTATATTGGCACGATACTATCCGTATTGGCACAGCATGATCATAGATTGGGATGTCGAGCCGTGTCACCCAAAACGGGCAATTTATACCGTTCCGACATGGGTCGGGCACCGATACCTATTCGGCATCAGCACTAGCAAAGTGAACGAAGGGACTCGCAGAGGCCTCTACGAGGTTGTCGCAACCTCCCCGTGATCTTGTGCCTACTTTATAGAGGTCTCTGAAGGTCTCTGAAGGTCCATTTACAAAATAAACAATAAATAATAAGGATTGTTATATATACTTGTTATTAGAACAAGTATCTATAACAATCAAATACAACAACTAAGCTTTATTCCACTAAGTAATCAGCTAATCTATAGCAAGCAAATACTAATAAAAATATTTTTTAATTAATATATTTTATATTCAAAAAAAGCGCTAAAACCGTATTAGCATGGCACGATACGGTATCGACCGGTCATAAATCGAAACTTTGGCATAGCTCGAAATTTTGAATCTTGCCTTGCATTTTATCTTTAATACCACTAGGGTGGAGGGAAGCTATTAAAGATGGAAATATGTAATGGTGGAAGAGATGAAAGCTTTAGTCAAAAATGAAACTTGGGAACATTTTGACCTACCTTTTAAAAAAAATCGACAAGTTGTGAGTGGATATTCATAGTGAAGCATAGCATAGATGGTTGTATTGAGAGGCTAAAGGTTTAATTAGTGGCAAAGGGTGTCGCCCAAACCTACAAAATTGTACCAAGAAATTTTTGCACTTGCTAAGATGAATTCAATAAGGGTTCTCTTATCTTGTATTGGTAATCTTGGATGGAACCTTCAAAATTTGGTATAAAAATATCTTCCTACATTATTAGTTAGAAGAGGAAGTTTATATGAAAATCCCACCTAGTTTTTATTGTCAAAAAATTGAAAAGGTCCTCATCTTTGGATTGACAAATTCAATAAGGTGGTAATCATCACTTTTGGCTACAAGCAAAGTAATGCAGATATACTATATTCATCCCATATCTCAATTGTAAGATTAGTATTCTTTTTGTATATATTGATGATATATGTATCTCAAGATTAGAAGAAGACACTAAATTTAGGTTCTGAGGTAATAAAAAAAAATCCACCAAACAAAATAGTTTTGATAGAAGGAGATCTAAATGGGCATATAAGAGTAAGAATGCGGTAGCCAAGAAAGAAGACAAAAAAATAGTGAGTGAAAGTCGAAAATATAATTTTTGAATGTTTACATTAGTAGTTGAATACAAAAAAGGAGAAAGGGACATCTATGGAATAACTAAAGTGAGAGAAAGAAAGACAAGAGATCTTATCAAAATAAAATGCATTAAAGATAAATGTAATAATATACTAGTGAATGATGAGGAAATAAAAGAATGATAGAAGATGTATTTTTATTAATGTTTAGGTGATTAACTTAACTTAGATAATTTAAGTAGGTCATAAGAGTATAGAAATTTAAACTTTCATCTGAGAATTCAAACTGCAGAAGTAGAACATACTTTAAATGGGATGCAAAATGAAAAAATAATTGGACTCTAGCAAGGTGTTAAATAGCTTATAAAGTTATTTAACCTGATATTGAAAACGAAAAAAAATATGTAAGTACTCTAGTCCTCTTATATAAAAACAAAGGAGATGTACAAAATTATGCAAATTATAGGGGGTTATTAAGAGTCATATCATGAAATTTTAGGAAAGACTAATGGAAAAAAAACTAAAGAAGATCACGGTGATCGAAAATCAATTTGAATTCACACTGATAGGTCGACAATAGAAACTAAATATTTTAAACAACTAATTAAAAAGTATCAGGAACAAACGTAAGACTTACACATGGTATTCATCGACATATAAAAAATTTATGACAGAGTCTCGAGATAAATTATATGAAGAATTCTAGAAAATAAAGATGTTAGCATAATATATATTGAAATAGTTAAGGGCATGAATGAGAATGTAATGACAAGAGTGAGATTCTAGACGGATTAACTGAAATATTTCGTGTAAAGATAAGGTTACGTCAAAGATCAACTTTAAGTCCCCATCTTTTTATATTAATTATGAATAAACTCACTAGACACATCTAAGACATTATTATGTTGTTTGCATATGATATTGTTTTGGTAGATAAGACACGTGAAGGAATAAATGTTAAACTTGATAGAAAACAAGTGAAAAGTTTTAGACGAGTAAAAACAGAAGACGACGACAACCAAACATCATCCCACTAGGTGGGGCCGGCAATATGAATCCTTTTACGCCATTGGGCTCTATCCCCTACTATATCATTATCTATACTTAAATAAATTTTATCTTGTATTATTGTTGCTAACCAAGTCTTGTTTTGGTCTTTCTCTTACTTATTTGATGTGCGTATTTATCATAATTTCACATCACCTAAGTGGAGTATTTATTGGCCGTCTAAGTACATGTTTGTATCATCTTAAACGTGTCTCTCGGAGTTTTCCGTCAATAGATGCAACTCCGACTTTTTTCTAATGCTCTCATTTCTTATTCTGTCTATCCTCGTATGTCCAGACATCCACCTTAACATCCTTATCTCTGCAACTCTCATCCTTTGCTCATGTGCTCAAGTCATAACCTAACATTCAACGTCATATAACATAGCAAGTCTAACAGTCATTTTGTAAAACTTCCCTTTAAATTTTAGAGGTACTTTATGATCACATAAAATATCCGACGCTCTCATCCATTTCAACCAACCTGCTTGTATTCTATGTATGACATCTCTCTCAATCCCTCCATCGTATTGCAAAAATAATACTAAATACTTAAAACTCTCAGTTCTAGACAACTCGTCATCATCTATCTTAACAATTGTCTCGTTACGTCTAATATTGCTAAACTTAAATTCCATATATTCTGTTTTTACTCTACTAAGCCTAAAACCTTTCACTTCTAGTATTTCTCGCCGAGATTTTAATTTAGCATTTACTACTTCACGCGTCTCATCTACCAAAACAATATCATCTGCAAACAACATACATCACGGTAAAGAATATATAAAATTAAATTTAGCAATATTATATGTAATAAAATAATTGTTACGATAGGAGATGATGAACTATCTATAACTAAGAGTTTTAAGTATTTAAGATCATTTTTGCAAAAGAATGAAAGGGTTGAGAGAAATATCTTATATAGAATACAAATAGAATGGTTGAAATGAAGGAGAACAGTTCTTTGTGATCATAAGGTACCTCTAAAACTTAAAGGAAAGTTACATAAAATAATGGTTAGACCTGCTATATTATATGGAGTTGAATGTTGTATTATGATTCAAGCACACAAGCAAAAGATGAGAGTCGCAAAGATGAGGATGTTAAGATAGATGTGCGGACATACAAGGATGAACACGATAAGAAATGAGAACATTAGAACAAAAGTCAGGATTGCACCTATTGAGGAAAAATTTTAGGAGACACGTTTAAGATAGTACGGGTATGTACTTAGATAATGCTCTACTTAGACGATGTGAAACTATGTCAAATACGCAAACGAGGAGAAAAAAACTTGGTTAGCAAAAATAAAATTTATTTAAATATAGATGATATAATAGGGAGTAGAGTCTAATAACATAGAAAGATCCATATAACCGACCCTACCTAGTTGGATAAGGCTTGATTGTTATTGTTATAGTGATAACAAGTGACAATCAAGTATTTTCTTAGGATAAAAGTTGCTCAATTATAAAAAGACATTTATTTATTTCTCAAAGAAAATATATTCTCGACTTACTAAAAAGGAGGAACATTAGGCTATAATCCTTGAGATACTCTATTGCAACCAATCAAAGACTAAAAGAAAACATAAGAGAATTGATTAATAGTGATCAAATACCAAAGATTGGTTAGGAGAGACATTTATGCTTCTCATACACGACCTAACATTGTCTATACAGTTGTTGGTGTTGGGAGCACCACATTGAACTTATCTTTTGATGTATGATAAGTTTAAAGTTAAATTTGTTTATGATCTAACAAGATTGTCAAGTTTGCAAGTGCAAATAACTTGACAGGATGCAAAGACCTAATTGGAAATCAAGCAATGGCAAAAACCTAATGGGACCAGGTAATGAAAGTCTTAATAGGACTAAGCATAGGAAGTTCTAGTGGGACTAGGCAAAGACCTAGTTGAGAACCAGGTAGTTGAAGTCGAAGAAGATGGAGCTAAGGTCTTAGTAATGGAAGTCCAAATGGGTCAGCTAGGAGCTAAACATCTAGCAAAGGTTAAAGTCCTAAAGGTACGAGGCAAAGAAAGTTACTTGGCGACCGGATGGGATCTAAGCAACAAACAACCGGATGGGATTCGAGCGACCAGCTTGAGATAAGTTCTGACTGATGGAGTAGAACTTCCACGCGACCAAAACAAGGAGCAAGGCAACCTCGATGTCCGGGCGACCGAAACAGCTTCTAGGCGACCAAAGACGGTGTGATCTAGCGATTCGACGGAGACGGTTAAGGATAGCGGTTGACCATACTCTAAGCGCCTAGGAGTTGAGGCGACCGAAGTCGGTTGAATCATCATCAACAAGTATAGAGTTTACAGCTAAGTCAGCATGCTCCAAGCGACCTCGTCAATCAGAAGAGTGTCAGGTCAACGTTGGATTGGGCTCTATAAAAGGAGGCTCGAAGTATTTGTTTTTACCATCAATTCATTGATTCTCTCTTCTAAAGTGCTCTTGTTCTTCTTGAGCTGATGCTCTGTGCTTGTGCTCAAAGTTCAACGACAACCTAGGACTTGTATATTTTCTTACTTTTTAGTTTTCATATCTTTTTAGTATATATTTGTGCTTAATTGTCGAGATTCTTGTTAAAATGTTTCTCTACCTGCAGAGGCTTTCTAGAAAGGAGGTATTTAATAAGAATTTTATTTTTATTTAACTAGGATCTTGCATATAGCCGACCCCACGTAGTGGGATAAGGCTCGGTTGTTGTTGTTGTTGTTGTTGTTAACTAGGATCTTGCATGCTAATTTTTTAAGTGTTCTATTAGATCTTGCATGTTAATCTTGTTAAGTGTTCTATTAGATCTTGTATGTTAATCTTGGTTTAGTTAATTGGTTTTAAATAGTAAGTTAGTCTTTACTTCAATTATTTGTTTTATTTTCGTTGCATACTTTGTTTATTGATTTAGAATTGTTAACTATCAACTCATAAATTTCTTATAGCCCCCCCCCTCTAGCGTAGATACAGTCATACAATATAACTATAGTAGGTCAATTTATACATAGCCCACGGGCTATAGTTTTTCAAATTCTATGATATCTTAAATCTAATTGTGAAAAAAGAATTATTTTTCTCAATGGTCATTTAGGAAAAAAGAGGGAAGCCTTGGCGTAAAGATAAAATTGCTACGGTGTGACCTAGAGGTCACGATTTCGAGTCTCGGAAAGCACCACTTGCAAAGCAGGCTAAGGCTGAGTGCAATAGACCATTCACTGGGACCCCACATTGGCAGAAACTTCATGCACCGGACTACCCTTTTAATGGTCATTTAGGAATAAAAGCATACACTAAATATGATCGTGCTGGATCTCTTGATGATAGAAGATCTACTTTTGGATAGTGTGCCTCCATTAGCAGAAATCTAGATACTTAGAGAAGTAAAAAATAGGGTGTGGTTGCTGCTAGGTCAAGTGCTGAAGTACAAGGGGCTTGTGAACTTCTATGGTTTAAAAGGTTTATACAAGATATTCATCTTTTCCCAAAGGGGTACATGTTGCTACATTGCAACAATAAAGCAATTATTAGTATTGCTCATAATTGATTGATTATTTATCCAAAGGGAAAAATAGAATAGATAACCAGAGCCAAAGAATAAGCTATACAAATTCAAGGTTAGATGTATTTACTAAGGATTTATATAGTAGATTATTTTATTCATTTGTATACAAGATAGGTATGGGTATGATAGATATACATACGTTATTTTAAGGGGAAGTGTTAACCTGAGTACACATGTTATAGCTATTATTTCCTATTTAGTTCTAGTAGGAATATTTTTATAATTTTTATATCTCTTATAAATAAAGTTAACTAAAATTAAAATACAGAATAGTTACTCTACTTCCTTTCAAAATCCTCTATGCCAAATTTTACAATTATACTAATAGATTGCATCAATGTGAAGATAAACAAAATTTTATTAAATTCCAAATGATATGAGAGGAAAGAAAACACATTTCTGTTTCAACAAATGCTTTTTTGTTTGAGAGAAAGGGTGCAAACAATTATTGGAAAAATAGGAAGCAGAAGATAGATATAGTCTGTAAGAGAGAGCGCGTGAAGAGACAAAGGAAAGAGAGAGGCAAAGGGGTGAGAAAAGAGAGCATAAAGAGGCATAAAGATTTGCATGAATGGGAAGTAAAAGAAAAAACGATGTTGCACAAAATAGGAAGTAAAAGATTAATAACATTCATCACTCCTTTGGTCACTGGCAGACTAAAAACGAGAGAGAAATCAAAAAATTTATCCTTCCACTTAATTCATCATTCCAACCAAACAACATAAAAAATAAATATATGGGACCATTAATGCGCTCATCCTTCCATCTAGCCATTCAATTTTTCAAACAAACTCTAAATTTCAAACTAATACCAACACCAAAGGATTCGCTATCAAATATTTTAGAGTGGTTAGGGAATTCTTTGGTGGCAAGCCCTACCCGAGTACCAACTCGCCTGCACCCGCGGGGGCGTGGTTAGGGAATTCTTGGCGCAACAGTAAAGTTACTTCCGTTTGACCTAGAGGTCAATGAGTTCGAGTCTCAAAAACAGTCTCTTGCAAAGCAGGTAAGGTTGCATACAATCATAGTTATTTAAAACGTGAGGCATCCAAAAGTGCATAGGTGCTATGGGGCTTGAGACGCTAGTCGCAAGGTGAGGCGCATGCCTTACCCAAGTAAGGCATTTTGGGTATAAATTTATACAATTCAAACATATATAGAAAATTTCTGCCAAAATATTTCACAAACAAAATTATAATTCATAAACTATTAAACAATAATGTAAATATAAATTTCACAAACATTCAAATATTGAAATAGTTTATTTTCATAATCAAAATCAAACTTCAAATATTGAAAAGTCACACAGAGAGAAATAAGTTTGCAAGCGAGGTTGATATTCATTTTCTAAGGGAGAGGAAGAGTCACGCAAGAGAAATGTGTCTCGTGCATGCCACCTAATTAAAGGTTGATGTTCATTTTCTAGGAGAGAGGAAGAGTCGCACAAGAAAAATGTGTTGCATGTATGTAACCTAATTAAAGGTTGATGTTCATTTCCTAGGGGAGAGGAAGAGTCACACTAGAAAAATATATTGCATGTTTGCAACCTAATTAATTTGAAGGATACCGCTTTTCACAATTATGCATACAATAGACCCTTCCCCGAGACCACGCAATGGTGGAAGCTTTGTGCACCAAGCTGCCTTTTTTTTTAAGGAATTGTATTGTCTGTTAGTTAAATGTGATTAGCAAATTCTTTTTCTTTATGACTTGTCTTATATCATGAGTGAGGAAACCTAGAGATGGAGATTATAGGTTCCATTGATGTAGATTGAGCAAATTCCCTTATAAATTTAAAAACCATATCAAATTGTGTACTTGTAAGAGCTGATATTTAAATAAAAAAATGCAAACTATAATAACTATAAAAGGTGTAGACATAGAATGCAAGGTTATAGCTCTTCCACATAAAAATTTTGTTTTGCTCAACAGCTAACAATAGAAGTAGGTATTAGCCCTACTAAATTAATGTAGTTATTCTGTGATAATTAGGTTGGTATTCATCTTGCTCTAGTCCAATCTTTTGTGAGAGGAAAACACAAAAACAAAGTGATGCAACACAAAAGTAAATCAAAACTCATCAAAAATTAAATACCACTCTAATACCATTTGTTGGAACAGAAAGAAAAACAATCTCACATAGAGAAAAATGATCTCACACAAAGAATAAAATTTCAGAAAAAAAAATTATTTATACATAGGGATGTTTTGTCAAGAATGAAAACTCATAAAATAATTATTTATACATAGAGATGTTCTAGCACCTAGGTTCAAAGTCCATATTAAAGACTTCAGCAAAATAAAATTGGAACTAAATATTCTAGAAAAGAAATATTCTTATACTTAAACGACTTCTATCGAAAATTATCCTACACATATTAAGAGATTCTCCTAAAATAAAATTTTAGTAGATACGATGATTAGAAGAAGAATTAATATTTTGTGTGTACAAAAGACAAAATAGGTAGAAGAGAAGACAAAGATGATAGAAAACTCAGGTTTTAAATTATGGTACACGAGAAACAATAAAATAAGAAATAGAGTAAGTATTGTTGTAATAATTTGTTAAAGAATGAAGTTGTTGACATGGTTAGAAAGGGGATAGGATTATAACTCTCAAGATAGTAGTGGTAAAAAAAATTATTAACATAATTAGCATATATGCACCTCAAGTAGGATTAGATGAAGACACCAAATTTAGGTTTTGAAACAATCTAAATGAGGTATTACAAAACATTACGCAAAATGAAATAATTTTAATAGGAGATCTAAATAGGCATGTCGGAGTGAAAAATTAGTAATATGATAGGGTGCATGGGGGTTATGGTTTTGGAACAAGAAATGAAGAAAAAAAATTATATTAAATTTTGCGATAGTATATAATCTTATACTAACTAATATGTTTTTTAAGAAAAGAGAAGAACACTTGATTACCTTCAAAAGTAGGAATAATAAATCGCAAATTGACTTTCTTATGGTTCGGAAGAAGAATAGAAAGATTTGTAAAGATTGCAAAGTCATCCCTGAAGAAAACTTAACTACCTAATATAGGTTAGTAGAGTTAGATATACGCCTCAAATATAGTATCAATAGAAGGAAAATATACACAACTCTTAAAATTAAGGGATGAAAGTTAAAGGATGGGAAGCAAAACATATTTAAGGAGAGGGTAGGAGTACAAGTATTAGGAGGAATATACGACGACTCGAATACGATATAAAATAAGATGGTATCAAAGTTGAAAATAATAGCCGAGAGCGTACTCGATGAGTCAAAGTGAAGTACACCACCAAGTAAAGAATCTTGATGATGGAATGAGAAACTACAACAGAAAGTGAGAAAAATAATGAACAACCTATAAGGCATTATATACTTGTAAGAATAAGGAAAACTTTAAAACAAAATATACAGTAACCAAGAAAGAGACTAAGAAAGTCATTTTGAAGCTTATATCGAAAAATAGATACAAAAGGAGAAAAAAATATTTACAGAATAGCTAAAGCGAGAGAGAGGAAGACAAAAGATCTTATCCAAATAAGATGTATTAAAGATGAATGCAATAGAGTACTGTAAATGATGAGGAAATAAAAGAGCGGTGGAAATGATATTTTCGTTAACTTTTTAATGAAGGTTTAGGTGACCAACTTAAGTAATTTAATTAGGTCAAATGAATATAGAAATTTAAATTTTTATCGTAGAATTCAAACTTCAGAAATAGAACAAGCTTTAAATGGGATGCAAAATGAAAAAATAGTTGGAAGTGCCTAAGGAAACAAGGTATTGAATGACTTACAAAGTTATTTAACTTATATTGAAAACTAGAAAAAAAGTTTGATGGTAAGTCCTCTAGTTCCCTTATATAAGAACAAAGGAGACATACAAAATTGTGTAAACTATATAGATATTAAACTAATAAGTCATACCATAAAACTTTAGAAAAAAATAATAGAAAAAAGATTAAGGAAAAAGATCACAGTGACCGAAAATTAATTTGGATTCATACCTAGAAGGTCGACAATAGAAACTATACATCTTCTTAAGCAACTAATTGAAAAGTATCGGGTACAAAAGCAAGATCTACATATGGTATTATTTGACCTAAAAATGTTTATGATAGAGTTCCAAGATAAATTATATAGAGAATTCTAGAAAAGAGATGTATTAGTGTAACATATATTAAACTAATTAAGGATATATATGAGGATGCAACGATAAGAGTAAAGACTTCACGCGGATTAACCAAAGCATTTCCCATAAAGATAGGGTTACAGTCCCTATCTTTTTGCATTAATCAACGAACTCACTAGACACATCCAAAACACGGTACGCATGTTGTTGGTAGGACTGAGCAAAAGTTCGATTAAACCTGTTGGTGCAATCGGCCTCCAGATTTCGATGTTTGACAATATAATGTTTAATAAAGGGTTAATCCAAATAGGACTAGATGTTTGGATAAGAATAAATATGGTCTAGTCAACCTTTAACCAGATAACTAGCAAGAGTCAAGTCTAGTCAAGTTAGAGGTTGATCGGATGACTAGCAAAGAGAAGTCTAGTCAGGTTAAGGTTGACCGGATGACTAGTAAGGGAAAAGACCTAGCAGGTTAGTGTGAACCGGATATTAAGCAAAAATCTAATCAGGTCAAGTGACCGAATAACTAGCAAGGGAAAGACTTAGCAGGTTAGTGAAAATTAGATGTTAGGCAAAAGTCCAGGTAGGTCAAGGTAACCGGATGTCTGGTAAGGATGAGTAATCTACCGAATGACTATCAAATCCAAGTTGGTCGGGAGGACTGGAGGCTTGGAAAAGGAAAACCCTAAGCAAGTAATCTCTAAGTAGAAGTCTTAGAAGAGTGAACTCCAAACAAAAGGTAAGTCTAAGAGGTCAGATAGACTTATAGGATTAGGTTAGGTTGCTTGTTTGTATTTATATGTTTGTCTTGCAGGAACCCAAGATTGGGGGAGTAGATAGATGCAAACCAGACGCAACCAGATCAAGTTCGGAGTGAATTGGACTTGATTCCAAGCAACCTGGACGAGTCCAAGTGCCCCAGTCCGGGAGCCCTGGCAGTTCAGGCGCCCCGAATAGGTTCAGGCGCCTCGGCGGTTAAGGCATGACAACAAAATAGTAGAACAACTTGAATGTTGTTCATGGAATGTCATTTAACTAAAGAGCGAGGATGATGTTCGCATTTCAATAGTAATCAAAGGTCATGGAAATTATAGTGTAAAGGATGAAATTATTAGCATTAAAAGTAAAGAAGTATGACTAGTGATAGTCAATATGAGAGGGAAGAGGCTTAAATGCCTCTTGAGAAATTAATATATCCTTTAATTTGAAAGTTTAATTAATACTTAAATAAATTGGCATAAGTTAAATAGGCCTTAGAAAGAATGATGAAGTGAATGTTTATAGAAGAGTAATTATGAGATTACTTGGATTGTTACATTTCTAGCCTAGTTGATATATTAATGTATTCCTTATAATAATCATAATTCAATACAACTTTGTTGTGGCATGTCTCCCATATGTAAAAAATTATAATATAATGGGAAATAAAATATAAAAAAACTAACAATTTAAGCTAACACATTAAAAAAATATGAATAACATAAAAAAGGTACATAACAACAAAAGTCTTAATTGATTTAATTTAGCTATGATACCAAAAAAAAATAACAAAGAGATTTATTATGCAAAGATGTTCTATCATATGGGTTGAGGTTCATTCAAGGACTCCATGAAACTTGAAATAAATCAAATTACAAGGTACAACAAAAAACTAATTAAATTAAACATCTACTAAGATTATCCTATACTCCTAATAAAATAGCTGCTAATTTAAAGTCACTATAAATAACTTACACTTCTAAAGAGGATCTATCAAAATATACTTCTACAAAATTTAAACTTTTAAAATTAAATTCTAAATTGCATTACATAGATAGTCAGTTGTGACAATCAACAAATATCATTACATCTATCTTTGTCTAGTTGCAACAACCAATTAACACAATTTGTCAACAAAGTATTTGAGAGGCTGCAAAATTGAGTATACTTGTAACGAGCTAAGGCTCTATAATATCATTAACCTAAAAGTGTGCGGAAACTAATTCTAATATTGTAAATATACAAGAATACTCTGTAAATTTCCACAATATAATTATTTATCACATTTAAATAATTACTAAATACTGATCCATTTTATAGATCCACCACAATAATGTTTATTAATTATATTTTTCTAAGTTAATACAATAAAAATCAAAAAAAAATTCACATTTTTCCATTAGTTTCCTTATAGCATAAATATTTATACATGATCACATGAAAATGAAATTGATTTTTCAAAACATTTATCCCTTATTCTACACTTAATATCCCTTTCCCAAAATTTCAAGGTATAGCTTATCAACTTGATTCCTCTATAATTAGAACAACATTACAAGGCATTTTTATTCCTATCAGTTGATATTTGAAATATTTTTCTACATTGATGTACATCTTAATTTGCAAACTTTTTTTAATAATTTGGTTAACAAATATATACATTGATCTACAAACTCTAATAGGAATATCATAGTCAAAAAATATATACCTTGATCTTCCAAAATTGAAAAGGAATGTCTTTCAAATTGACTTCTTTACCTACTTACATTTTCTTTAAAGCATTTTTAAGCTCATTTGATCTAGTATAATGGAAAAATATAAAAGTCTCAAACCAATCATATTTTTTAGCCTCCAAAATGGAGCACAAATATTGAAACCACCAATATTAAAAAAAAACTGAAAGCGATAAAAGAGAATATCAAATGGTAATGCTCTGACTTTTAAGTTGTATGCTTCTTTTTGCAATTAACTCTTTATAATATGATTCCAAAAGTAAGATACTTGATTTTAAAGCTACTATAATGAGATTTTTCAGATACTTGAATTTGCTAATATTTCATATTCTATGGATCTCCAATTGATCATTGCTTCTTAGACCTAAATAAATGTAAATAAAAGACACAAGGAAATAAGTATGAATAAGAAGAGTAGTTAAAAAGAATTTCCCAAATATTATAGGCAAATGTGATAGTGCTATAAATTATATCCAATATCTCCATCCAATAACTGGAAAATGTATTAAAAAAGATGTATAAGATTTAAACATGGACTAGATAGCTCAAAGCACCTGATTTTGATAACTAGAAATAAATGAATCTGAGCTTTGCACTGCTCTTGTACGCTGAAGACACAGCTGTGAGAATGCTGATTTAAGATCTCGACAATCACAAAGTCCTGATTTAGTTGCCTGAGTTCTATTCTGTATTAAGAAAATGCAATAATTTAGTTTTACAATAGCTCTTTTACCCAAATGGAAAAAGAAGGAAAGAGTTCCCACATGCAGTTGGTCCAACTTAGCATGTTTTATCTGCAGTTTGGACTGCTCAAGTAAATATTTGTCCTGTAAACCTAGTGCTTCATTTACTCTGAAAATAAAATTTAATAAACCTATAAGTTGCATATCTAAATGTATCAATGTTGAAAATACCATCTTCAAACAGCTAGAAAATATTACCTTTGTTTTTGCAAATCACCCAAATCATTATTATTCCTCTGCAATAACAAAATAATGGTTGAGTATTCATTTCTTTGTGGATGGAACAAAAATAGCAAAATCAATAGATAATAAAGAGAACAGATATAACCCGATAAGGATGACTAACAGTAAAACTGGAAGAAGAATTGCATTACATACCAAAGAAGTAGAGATCCTCAGATATTTTCTAGCCATTTGCACCTCATCTAGAAGATCTTCCAACATATTGAGCTTCAAATTGAAAACCGTGTATAGGTTGTGAGCTTTTGGACATT
Organism: Hedychium gardnerianum; assembly: GCA_038050645.1. NCBI lineage: Eukaryota > Viridiplantae > Streptophyta > Magnoliopsida > Zingiberales > Zingiberaceae > Hedychium > Hedychium gardnerianum. Next base: position 11,614,022 of record JBBUKS010000095.1, on the reverse strand, counting down.
ATTTATTACAAAAAATGCAATGAATCATAAAGTTATTTGATCTTCAGTGTCAAACAATTGAAAATTTGGAAAATAAAAACAATTAAAGCAAAGTAGCTAAAATAACTGAAGTTTGTAAGAATCACAATAAGTGTCAGATACTTGCATACAATTCCCTAACAAATATCATTAGTTGTCTACTCATCTCTACTGCAGAGCTTCATAATTGACTCTCAATATAACCTTAGATGCTGAAGGAAGCAGAAACAGTGGAGAAAATAGCTCTCTGAAAATTCATCCACTAGATTAATTTCTTGATAAAAATTGTAAGGAATTTGGAACATATAAAAGCATATGGTGTTATATTGAACAAACTAAAGAAAAACTGTATGATACTCTTAAGCAAAATCATGAGAGAAATCTTATATTGCTCACTGTTTTTTGAACACTTGAAGCAACTGTGGAAAAGGATAAAATATACCTCTTGCCAAGAAAGCTTATGAACAATAGGTGAAAATGCAACTTTTGATCCCTCATAAAAATTAGAAAGTAACTGCAGGATGAATATCGGACTTAATATTAGATAATTTTGGCTTCTTCATCATAACAAATTGCAGAATGAGGAGCAAGAAAACATTACATAGAGAGAAACATGTATTACATACATCAGACCAGTGCTTTGTTGACTGACAAAGGTTAAGCAGACACGTGTTCATAAGTTTTGAATGATGACCATGATGAGTTGCAGGCTTGTTAGTCACTAATTCATTTGAGGACTCGGGACTCTTTTCCAATCTGCTAATCTTGTCGATGTGTGTTTCACTTGTGACAAGGTTACGTTCAAGTCTTCTTTTCTTTCCAATTAAATCATTTTCCATCATAACTACTTGTTCTTGAACAAAACAGTGATCTAGGTCATCCACCTCACATAAATTACAAGACCTACTTGCTTTAACCTCGACAATTTGCTCACTTTGCAAAGCATGTGTTTTAGGGTCAAAAAGACTTTGGGCCAAATTAATAGGCATAAGTGGGCTTGGCATCATGCCAGTTTCTGCCTCAGTTTGTGCTGATTCAGTAACAATATCTGGGCGTGCATGCCTTAAAGCTTCTGGCTCTACAATTTGTGTCTGTCCTCGATTCTTTTCAACAGAAAGAATATTGTCTTCGAAGTTGTTAACAGAGCTATCCATGAAATTTGAATTTGGAATATCAGCCTCAAATTCCAGTTTATCATGAAGATCAAGGGGCACATGAACCATAGGTGATTTTGGATTATTAAGATCTGGTGTTTGAGTAATTTTTAACTTTGACATGTGATTCTTAATAGCTGAAATCCTCTCACCATGCCGTGTGAGTTCCAAATTCAAAGAGGAAGAAGCTTGCTCTTTTGCTCTGCTACTAATTGGCGTACTTTTCAAAGTAACAGAAGAATCAAGGAAAAGCTGCTGTCTCTTAGCACGTAAAGAGGAGACAGATTCTGGAAATGGAGCTTGAATTAATTTATGAGCAGTTTCGGGAGTAGAAATTCCAGCTGCATATACCACATTTTTATCATGATCACCTTCTACAATAGATGTGGGAACCTCAGAGCGAGGATTTTTAACTGAAGGATATTTGTTTCCACTTAGCTGATCCAACTGCAAAGATGTCTTGGTTCGGGACTCTATATTCAGAGGCGAAAGAAGGCCAGTTTTCTGAGCAGTGACAAGGAGGTCAGACACTGTTGCTGTATAAGGAGCATCATGGTTGTCCTTTTCAATGGCTGCAATTGCTCCCTAAAATGACGTAGAGAATCCATTAACAAAGAATTCAGGTTCAAACAATACTAAAAAGGATGCTATTATATGCTGAATTTGTGGAATCACTAAAATAATGTGATTGTTTCTAGATCAAGACTTACTGTGAAATAGTCACAAAAAAAAACTGTGGCCTAAAATGGTGCCTAGTACCAAACTAAGTTCTTTTAGGGGAAGAAACTATAGAATCAAAGAAATAGTATCATTAAGCAATTGGAGAAATTTGTTGATCCAATATAGAGAAAATCTCAACCAAAATTATGTACAGTGCTTAATCCAGAGTGCAAGGATTATAGTAAGCGTTTAAGTAGCCAAATAAAGATTATTAAGAGTTAATAAAAGTCTAAATGCTCAACACCAAAACTAGTCCAAGGATACGTGTAACCGTTTTCATCTCTGATTTGCCAACTTAATGATGCAGTCACTTGTCTACGATACAATCAAGCAAAAGAGAGATGAAACTAGTTGGAAAACAGAAAGCAAACATAACCCTAAACAAGATGCTGCCAACTTTTCTTCAGAACAAAAACAATAAATCAAACAGAGGAAACATTTTTTCATGTGCTTTGCGTATAAAGCTAAATAATGCAATAAGAAGATAATTAAAATAAATTAGAAAGCCTTCCTCACCAGACTCAAATTCTGTGGAGTTTCTTAGATCAAAAAAAGGAAAAGCAACTTTAAAATCTAAAAATAATGTCTACACTTTAGCCTAAGAAATTACAAATTAGCACTTTAAATTAAAACATTACATAACATCAAACAATAATTTTGTCTCATTCTAGCAAATCAGAATCTCAAAAAAAAAACTTTAGTACAATGCATTCAAGAAATTTGTGGATTGCATACCTCAGCATTTTTAATAATAGGTGTCTCCAACAGAAGACCTTTGTTTGGAGAATCTTCATAAATAATACATTTGCTAGAATCCTCTACCAAGCTTTCCGAAAGATGTGAGTCAAAAGGATATTCACCATTAGTGTTGATAACAGCTACTTTACTTGTACGTGTCTCATGTTTTCCTGATTGTTTTGCTTTGACAATCTCCTTGGAATGATAACCAATGTTTGCAGCAGCTGGAGAATTGGGCTGCATACTTCTGTCTACTTCATTAAGAAGCTTTTCTAAAGTTGGTGATAATTTTCCATAGTCATATTTTCTTGATTTTTCTTCAATCAAACTCATGGTACTCGAGTCATCAGCATTTCCACCTAAATCTACAGGAGAAAGCTTGCTGCAAACAAAGGGCTTTGTAGGAACAATGATGCTGTCAATACCATCAGATACTGCAGCATTAGTGGGTGTCCTTGCACTTCCTACTGAGTTTGTAGTACGATCATCAGCTGGAGCAATATTACGAAAATGCAGAGAAAATGCAGTTGAATCCAAGGTAATATCATGATTGTTGCCGTCTGACATTTCAGTCTCAGATAGACTCACTGATCTAATAAAACTTGTTGATACGGGCCCAAAAAAGTTATCATCTGACAAGGTGAACACAAAATCTCAGTAATGTGCTAAAGATCTTTTATACAATTGAAACATAAGAACTACATAAATTAGCAACAAGTTGAGTAAATGTGGAAAACTAAAATTAAATTAAGAAAATAACAGCATTCACAATAAATTGCCAAGGCTAAGATACAATTGCTAAAAGCTAAACAATTAAGGAACAAAACATGATATTATTCTAGAAACCATCAGGGGACTGGGTAGTGATTGCACCTAGACTATTCTAACATATGCCAACTCCCTTTCTATATCCCTCATTGATCACATATAACCTCCTTCTGCCCCTCCCCCATTTGATCATGCAGATCAAATATAGTTCTATATTCTTTTAGCATTAATAATATGAAGTCCAATATTTCACAATTACATGGAGAGTCCTGGATAAGTGAGGTCTGAGGCTCCAATTTTAACAGCGTAAGAAATCTAGCTATCCTATGCTGCAACAATTTCACAAATTTCAAGTAATTCAATTATTCTTTTGCTACCAAAAATGATTGTTATCATAGCAGCTTCTTCTTGTCATTATCATGAATGCTTAGTTTAAGATCATTCCTTCATTCATGGCCATGCGAAAATTGGATTAGTTTAATCAAAATTTCATGCTTCCCATGTTTGCCAACATCAAATTGGCACCAAGGATTAAAAATTTTCTCCATGTTGATCCACACAAATGAAACATTTTATTGCACTCTTCAACTGGCATGCATAGCAGCTCAAGACAAACAAAACCTATGAGTGACACGCCTAGATGCTTCTCGTACTTCTTCTAAGACTTTCATGATGTCGTCATTGAGCTTCCACAATCTAAAGTGAGGCCTTCGCGACTCTTCCAAACACGACAACGTGATACGAGAAACAGTAAGGAGAAGCATGAGCTTCCACAATGCCGCTAAAGGCTTCCCCTAATGCATCAAAGGCTTCTGTGACTCTTCACAAGATGAAACAGAACGAAAAGGACTTCGCAACAATTTATGCTACTTTAACTAAAGGTGCATCTAAGCTTGTGTCTCTTACAAAGATGCAACTTTTCCACGACTATTCCTAGTTTCTGCAACATTAAAAGAGGTAATGAGTGTTTAATTTTCTTCTCTACAAGCAACGCTAAGGACGTCTGACTGCCCAAGCTTCCTTCAAACCTCCATCCATTAATTCTTGCTTCTGCTTAATGTTTTGATGCTTCCCTGATAGTTTCAACTTATCCACTTCTCTTTTTTCCCTTCTCTTTTGGTGTTCAAAACATTTGAATATTGGCACTCAGCATGGGCAGCACATCATAATCCAGCCGAGGACCAAAACCTCAGTTTGGCTCAAGATTTGAAACCTTAATTAGCACCATCATTCATACATTTTCTTCTTGCTTAAACTTGAACTTAATGGCTGTTTGGGAATATTTCACATCTTTTATCTTTTAAGAAAATGTAAAAGCACATCTATTTACGGTTAGAAATCTCATATCATTTCCACAAAATATTAGAATCTCATATTGGTATAGATAATCTCTTCTGTGTTAATCATTACAAATGAATATCGTATCTTACCAACATTCATCATGCCTTAATACATTATGACACACGTCCATATAAATTTAAGTAATTTTTTGTTTCACCTTGCCTTTCTAAATTTACAATTCGATCGATTATCTAATTCTTATAAATAATGATACTAATTGAAGAAAATTATAAGAGTATAACAAAATTCATCTTGACATACATTGAAGTGAGAAAAACAAATACAAGCATTTTTTATCTAATTACTAATTGGCATATTCTTATTAAAAATAAAATATTTAAGTGAAATAGAATTGAATAAGCAAAAGCCAAATAAATTCATCTCGGCATCCATTAGCAATTGTTAAATAAATTCATCTTGGCATCCATTAGCAATTGTTAAAACATAGACTATAAATTTAATTTACATGACTATCTAATTGTTATAATATTATTTTAATGTAAATTAACTAAATGAATAACTATCGGAGGAATAAAGTGTATCTCAATTTATCGTAACATGCTTAGATGTATGTCAAAGCGTGTTGAATGGCAACACAACAAAATGTTGAAAACATATCATTTGCACTAGGATTGAAACTCTTATTAAACTTTGCCCTCAGGGTTGTAGTTGACTTATTTTTTATTCTTCTTTATCTCCTTCATCGTTCCACCTCTAGTTTGACACAGGCACCATGAATTGTTACTGTAGTACAATACCAAAATCATATTGTTCTAGTTAAGCACCAAATCTCTGATATGGCTTGAGATTGCAAACCTTCCTTGTTTATACCTCTTTCTCATTCCTTCTTTCCTAGTTTCCATATAATATCTTGCAATCTTGCTTATTTTGTTGCTTTTATTGCATGATTTCTAGGTCCAGAACCTAAATTCAGAGGATTACATATTAGAAAATTTTAAAATGTAAAATTGTTGATTTTTCATGGTTAAGTTCAGCATTCATGCTTATTTGCCTAGTAGTTTTCTTATATTAGTTGTTTGGTACCATCCTTCTATGCTCAACGAGTAATGTTGAAAAGCCTTAAAAAATTATGTTAATATACAAGACAAGGGGTTGTACATATAAAAGGTATATAGATAGATGTAGAGAGGATTATGTAGGGATTAACTATAATATTTTCCCAATTAAAACATGTTATCAAAATGAGAATACTGTCGTTCCCATCCCTCTTCATCGACCATTCATGTTTAGTTCTAGCTCGCTCTTTTGTTGCACCTCATTATCACACAAGTACCTTCATCTGTCTATCTTAGCACTAGCACGACTTCTTATTGCAAAGCCTCCTTCCTTCTTGTTCCACATCGGAGAACACCCTTAATGAAACCTATTATGATCCTTCATCACATCATCATAGGAGGAATACAAAGCCATATCATTTGTTATTCTTCTTTTGTATCTTTGATTGCTCTACCAGAGCTTCATCTCAAGTCATTTGCATCTAGTGCTTGAATTTATCTCAAGAAGATCATCCATTATTGTTCCTTGCTTTATTCGAGCAAAAGAATCAAATTTACTGTTTGCATATCTGATTTCTTTGTTTGGCATTGCTGCTTCATAGAATTTCTATCATCACAATGCCATAAGCTACTTACCTTCCCTTCACCCCTAGCCATTGATAACCATCATTTTGTCGTGATAATTAGGCTCTTATATTCATGCTTTTTGATCTTCTCGTGCAGTAAATTAGCGTTTATATTGTGTTTCATGAGTTGTATTCATTTTTGGGCTTTAATGTGATTTATCTTTATTTGATGCTAATATTTGAATGTGGTCTTGTAGGTGATCAAAAGGGCCAAGGACTTGAATCAGATCAGACCAAATTTGGGCTCAAATCTAGGGCTAAAGAAAGAGAACCAATCTGGTTTAGTCTGGACCGTTCATTTAAAATAGGAAGATCTGAGTCATCTATCAAATATCCAAGTTAACAGGGGAATAGATCAGGACTCTTGATGAAAATCTGAGCCCTTGGATCAGATCTGAAGACGTTCTCAGCCGTTGGATCAGATCTGGGATGTTACAGTCGTTGATTGAGATCTGATCATTGGTTGGGTTTAAATGAGAAGCTACAGTGCTCAAAATGGGGGATCGTCAATTGCTATAGTGAAGGCGCGATCACGGGGGAGAGGAGCTTCTTCCACCGACATTGGCTCTCCATCCATCACCGGGGTTAAGGGATTTTCCTTCCCTATCCATACCGTCAAGCTCCGGTGATCCATCTCCATTCCATCCCGCAACATTATCATCTAAGGCTCCACCTTCCTATCGAGCACGAAACAGAGGATCTCCCACCATCGGCCATCTCCACTCTACCCTCCATCACCGGCCGTCGGAGCTCTTCCCTTTTCATCCACCAAGATCCATCACCTTCCACACCCATCTCCGATTGAAGCTCTACCCGATCATCATCAACACCGATTGTCATCATCATCGGGTTATTCTGCTTGATCCCGATCCGATCTTAGCTTGAGCTTTCTTAGTTGTCAATTTCCCTCAATTTGGTTTGTAGTTAGATTTTATAGAAATTCAAATGTTCAATGCAATTTAGTTCAATTTTGTTTGTGACTACATGTGAGACAGTTGGTTAGATGTATAGTTTGTGTGTGTCTTTGATAGGGTTTGATTGCTTGTTTTCTTTCTCTGTTACTTCAGCGCAGTAGTTAGGGTTAAGTTTGATTGTTAGCTTTCTTTCAGATCTCTTGAGTAGGCTTGCAGTAGTGTAGGTTGTGTGAATTTTCATTAAGAGAATGTTCTGTGTTTTCGAGTTTCCTTAATTACAATTTGTCCACTTCATTGTTAAGAGAAACCCCCATTTAAAACTCAAAACCCAACCCCCATTCACAAATAATTTGATCCTAAGATTTTCGCTACGCTCCTTGAGAGACGACTCGAGTCATTTCCTATGTTATATTAGTGTAGAAAGAGGGTTCAGTACTTTATTATTTGATACCGCAGCGCAACAAAAATGGTCATTATCAGCCAAAGTTTTTATTGCTCTATGGTTATCACTATTGAGAAACTTAACGAGAATAACTGTATGAGATGCAGTAGTCAAAATTTAGCTCATGATCCAAGGGCAATTGGAGCATCTCATCAAGTGAGTTGCCAATATCCATTAGCCAAATAGAGTTGTATGGAAGTGAATCAATGCTCAATTATTGGATCTCCTATGGCAAGATGTTAATTGTAATCATATAGACATCTTTTGATGTTGTTATATTAATAGAAGAGAAGTCACACGCATGGGATATGCTAGTGATATCTCTATTGCTTATGAGATGTTGGGAAATCTCTTCCAATTTCATCATTCTAATAAAGAGGCAACTACTCATTTCATAAATTTACTTTTGATAAAATATCCAATAATGATGTGGGATACAATGCTTTTGTAATTATGTATACTCCTAAAAATTAAGCTGAAAAAATTCCATAAACCATAGTTTATGATTCCGTAAATTATGTGATATGATAGCATAGCTAGTTTTAGTAGAAGCTTAAGGTTGTTTAGTTTTTATTAGAAATTTTATTTGGATAATTTAGGGAGTTTTATTAGAAAAACTTTGTTATTTACAAAGAATAAGTCGTGTAGTCAATCTATAAAAAGAGGTTAGGATCTCATGCATTGGATAAGTTTTAAGTTAATATAATTTTCATTTTTAACATGGTATTAGAGATAAAACTAGAAGAGGAGCTTCGGCGCAATGATAAAGTTGCTTCTGTATGACCTAGAAGTCACGGGTTCGAGTTTCGAAGACAATCTCTTGCAAAGTAGGGTAAGACTACATACAATAAACCCTTCTCCATAATCCCGCATTGGTGATAGCTTTGTGCGCTAGGATGCCCTTTTTATTAGAGATAAAACTAGGTGATTCAATTTCAATACTAATTATCCTTTCATTTTCCAACAACCTATCATCCTCAAGCTTCAATACTGCTCTTATCCACGAATTGTCTACACTTCAATGCTTGATTTAGTTCCTTACAGCTTTTTTGATCACCACTTTTTATTGTGATTCCATTCTCTCCTCATCATCGCATATCACTTTCTTCATCACATCCTCTCCACATCTATTGTCATCTCCACTTTCACCTCTTTTACTAGCCCACATAGCTAGATTCCTTTCTCTAGTTTTCATCATTGGCGATTTACCTTTGTAGCTCGGCTTTCTTATTGATTTTTCCTTATTACCTTTTAGCAACCTTCATAACTAGATTTTATTCTCTAGTCTTCGTCATTAGTGGTGTATCTTTGTTGCTTGGCCTTTGTTGTTGATTTTGCCCTTTATAGCTAGATTCCTTTCTTTAGTCTTCACTATTAGACTGTTATTTTTGTTGCTCAGCCTTCATTATCATTTTTTTTTCAATTTCTCATTAACTTTTTCTGCAAGTTTTGACTTATTAAAATTGTTAGAATTTGTAGAAACACAACTGTCATAGCACAATCATAAAAGGCCAAGAGGCTAAGATCTCTTATTGGTAACGTTAACAAAGTTTCAACTACTTGTTCATTGGTGTAGCCTGGATTCAAAAAGCATGATTGGACATGGTTAAGAAAGGGATGAGTTATACTAACATTAGTTATTCCTCAACTCAGAAAGGGCACAAGTGTTATTATCTTCTATCAAAAAAGTCCTATATGTTGGTAGATATTACTTTCAATGAACAAGTGTTTTATTTCACCACACCTTAGCTTTTTAGGAGAATTCCATATTAGAAAATAGGAACCAAGATTTCTTACTCGACCTTTCTTGCTCCACATATTGTTACCTCCAATATTTAAATTAGTAAATGACTTTATGCTAAATCCTGTGGCTAAATTTGTATCGAATCCTATATTTGAATCTGTATCTATGCATGAAAATGTCAACTCCATCATTAAGAATATGAGACTTGACAAGGCGTAATCGAAGAACAAGACGACTATCTAATGCAAGTCCAAGAATCCAACCTAGATGCTAAGATTAGACGTGAAGGCTATAAAAAGGGTGAGGCTACGAAAGAATAAATCCAAGAAGTGAAAATACACCTATATTCTATCTCCTTAAGAGCCTTTAATGTTCCATTTATTCTTACTTTTAATCCTTGTGTTTGCCTCGAGTGCTTTGATTGAAGAGAAGAAAAATAGTAGACATGGCAACCTAGGCGTTGTAAACCATGTAAATCTTGATGTGGTTTGCATTTATGATTCATGTTCTTTATTTTATTTCGTTGTGTATTACTCTTTCATAAAATACTAATATTGCAGAAAAGCTATTCCCCCCCCCCTAGCAACCGTCAGTCCAAAAAAAAATCATTTCATCAAGAAGAAATTAAAAAGGAGTTGATTTGTACTACTTACGTATCTACACATGGACAACTTGCACATATATTTACTAAAGGGTTGAGTAGCTGAGTGTTTTAAAGTATTGTATCGAAGCTAGGAATGATAAATATGTATTCATCAACTCGACAAAGAGTGTGGAAACACATGATTTCGTAACTACGTATATCCCTAAAAATTAGGCTGAAAATATTTCATAAATTAAGGGATTATAATTTCATAAATCATGGATGTGATTCTGTAACTACCATGAATTATGGGATATGATAGCGTAGCTAGTTTATAAAAGTGTTTTAGTGTTTTTTGGTTAGAGTTTTTATTGGGATAAGTAGGAGTTTTATTACAAAAGTTTGTTATTTTACAAAGAATAAGTAATATCGTCAATCTATAAAAATGGTTAGGATCCAATATATTGAATAAATTTTGAGTTAATACAAATTTCAATTTCCAACACATGTTATTCTTTAATTTAATAAAAAAAACTTCCTTTATTGTTAGACAATCTTGGTTCTTCCATTATGATTATAATGATCACCTCATTTTTATGTTTAACAACAATTTCAAATTAATTCAAACTAACAACCTTATCTTGGATTTGTAGGTGTACTGTAGGTCATTCCACAATACTAAGTTTGAACTAATGAATTGAAGAAAGTGTCAAGCAAGTGAAGCTTTAACTTGTGATTATATCAAGCTTGAAGACTTGAATACTATTTCAAAGAACCTATTTTGAGTTTACATTATATCTTATTCATATAAATAAGATAAGCATTATTTAGGGTGAGTCTATTTTCTTAAGGAATTTTCTTATGTCATTTAAGATTTTAGCAAAGTATTTGGGTTAAATTCCTTGTTCATATCATGTATAGGGAACTAATTATATTCAATTTAAGCAACTCTAGATTGTTGTTGGAATAAATTTTGACGATGATTGTCTAAACCTAATACAACCCACAACCTTTTATCATTTAGGCATGGTATCGATGTCAGCGATTTTCTCGTTCTATATAAATGTGATAAGTCAATTCCTTCAAGCCTCATGTTATGATCATTAGGAAGAATCTTGCAATGTATCAAAAATACTCCAAGGACTTTTATGTTGTAATTGGGATCGTCTATAAATTGTAGATATACTAATGCAAACTCGAACATGGTAGCCTCTTCCATTAGCAAATAATTATATTCTCTTGAGGGCAATATGATAATATAGTGAAAGAGTAGGAAGTAGATGGTTATGGCCAAATCGAGAGAAAAGGCTGAATACATAGTTCCCATGACTCCAGCTACATGTAAGCTAATTAGTAATGCTCTAAGAGAACCAATAAATTATATTATGATAACCAAGTTCTCATGCATTTTTCTTCCAATCTATTATTCCATGAGAGGACAATGTATATAGAGATTTATTGTCATTTTCTTAAGACGAAGTTGCAAGCTAAGGAATTACTACATTTGTTAGTTCTAATGATTGGTTACATTATGAGAGGACCTATGATTGAATACATTTATAAGAAACTAAGGTTTTATAATATCTTTGAACTAGTAAACTAGCTTAAGGAAAGTCTCAAGGAACAAGTTGTAAACAATAAAGATTATGTTGGTGAATATACCAAACCATAAGGTTGCATGTGGAAAATGCCAATAAAATAGCATACAAAATTAGACAAGGCCACCTAGGGATTAACTCAAATAATTTCCCAACTGCAACAAATGGATACAACAATTTCCTTTAATCCTGAGCTAAATTCCTAAAATGGATTCTATCAAGTATTTAGGTTTGTACGGACTAAGGTCTTCCTCTAAAGAACAAGAAAATTTAGTCAAAGATAATTATAGTATGACAACATCACAACGTGAGAACTATAGTGTCACTTGGTTGAGTATTTTTGGGATTTGGTAGGAGAAATTGAGAGAGCATGAGGGTTTTGTACATGATTCCATGCAACATGATGGCATTGAATTAAGGTTACAAATACTCCTAGATGAAGAGGGAGATCACAAGAATCAATTGGAAAATGGATACTAGTGAAGAGGAGGCAACCATCAGAATCACTATTGGTTGATAAGATGATCAACTTCAGCAGTGTGTTCACCCACCTGATAGAGAAGTTGGTCCTTTGTCTTGCCTAGTGTAGCCCAATTATCACCACTTTAATAGGTAAACCAATTCATATTTTCCTTTTCCCAATTGTCCTTGAGACATCTTTTGACTTTATTTCCTCTTAATACTTGGTCAGCTAAATTCACAGAATTTTTAAAATACATTTACAAAATTTACATGACTATCAGTTTAATAATCCATGAAGAGCACAAGGCTTTCGCAAATACACACTGCAGATCCTCCAAGCTTAATGAGGGATTTCAAAGTGACAATAAAGACTAGATGGAAAATACATGTATGATTCGCAACATCATGAACATTATTCATTCATATTCACCTAACAGTAGTCAAGCTCCAAGCTCGAAGAGGAAGTGTAGATTGAAGAGGATGGCACAAGGGATGCATCATGTGACTATAATGTTGTGTGTTTATGTAGCATCATGATGCATCAAGTCTTGTATTTGTTGCATCGTAGAGTTATTGAACTCCTAGTCTTGTTAAGAAATAGAGCCAAATCACATTTGTCAAACACAAGGATAATCTATATTCACCAGAAATGTAATCTTCAATGCAGAGATGTTCATAGGGATCATACAAATTACAAAGTTAGCCCACTTAGACTGCACCATTTATCTACCCACTTACCATATCCACTCTCCAACACGTCATACGAGCCCTGCTTTACCAACTATTTGTTGATCATGTGACGTGAGGTCGCTAATTTTCTAATCCTACAGCAATTCTTCTCCTATCATATGTAGTATGCCTTAATTGGTTCTCTTGTTGGCAGAAATACTTGATTTAAGATTTCATTAACTCATAGGTCAATTTTGACCAATTTCATTAAAATTCCATAGCTATTATCTTTTCCTACATTACCCTTGAATCAAGAACGCTAATTGAAAATGTTAAATAGAGGATTGTGAATCCAAATACCAACAGACACATTCTTTCTTATCTAGGAAGTTGATGATGGAAATAAATATCAAGCCGTAATATATGTTGGAAATCTATTGAGGTTGAGCAACTATTTTCACAGGAAATCATTATTCCAAAATCCAAATGCTGCCTCTTTGTCTAAAATCAAGAAAAGGTTAGACATTTTAATCCTATCTTCCTTAACGAGAAAGTAAAAGTGGGGCACTCCTATAGCTTGAATTGTGGCATATCAGTTCTCCTCTGTCAATGTCCTAGTGAAACTACACCAGTCAACCGGTCTCCAGAGAGTAGCTACAAACCTGATGCTCTGTGCTACTCATCTGGCATACAGTCTTTATCAAAAATCGTCCATGCTCATGTCACACTAGAAAATGACTGGTTAGCTTGCATACACCATCAAAAGATTTTGAAGTTAAATTAGGATAAAAGTACCTTATGTATCACAGAGTTTGAGGCTCTTCTACTGAATTATATGTTCAAATGGAACCCAAGAAAAGCACATTTACAAGACAAAGCATCATCAAGAACTCCATTTGCACCCCATATTTCTCAGAACTGCAGACAGTAGTTCGCCTCTTCACCCACTACAACTTCCACATTTATGTTTGGCTAAGCAATTTTACTCACTAACGGCTGGCCTATTTTCTCCTATCTACTACCAGAACAGGATGATTGCTACCGGCTGTAAAACAAAGACAGGTAAATAAAACTGTCAATTGTCTGTACATGGTGCATGCGGTGCCTTTAAAATCAATTAGTCTTCAATCTACAATCCAGGGACGCTAGAAGATTGGTAGAATTGAAGCACTCCTACCTAGTGAGATTTTACCATTTCGTTATGGTTTCTAGCTACCAAGAGTACTCCTCTTTCTACGGCTCCACATGTATTGTCGTATTTTTGTTTAATCCATTCAGGAAACCATCTACCTATAAATCATTTCTCCCTCCGAGATGAAATACATCTTGGATTCGGCTGTTTGCTGAAGAGAGAAAGTGGAAAACAAAACCTTACGGCAATGACATGAGACATTACCATCATTAGAGGTCATGGACCCAACGGCACTTCCAGGCGATAAAGAATCCATGTCCCTCACAAACAGCTCTTGGTCTCCCTCCTCTTCCTCGTCGTCATCGCCATTTTGTTCTCCGTCCTCCACGAGCAGGGACCCACTCGAAATACCCCTGTCAGAGAGGCCTGCTGCCTCCTTGTCTGCTCCACCTCTGGAGGATCCCTGTGTCGATTCTGGAGGGGTTTCGTAGTCCTCGTCTCTATCGAAGACATGGACGGCTGTGATATCAGCGAAGCTCACCCGTCGAGACTTCTTCCGCGCGATTGTCTCCTCGTCGAGCTCACCGGCACTGGGAAGCTCCCTCTCTCTCTCTTCCTTCGAATCCATGGGGGGAAGGTTAGGTTAGGGTTGAGGACTGGAAATGCTCTCGAAAATGGGGGACTACAAGGAGGGAAACCAGGGAACAAAATTATTTTAATTTCATTTTTTTAAAAAAAAATAGAAAATTAAGAAATATTCTTAAAATCATTCTTTGGCATTTTATGAAAGGGCCCATTAGGTTGATAAAAATTTTAAAGGGCACGTCACACTTTGATTCCATCAAATGACATATCTGTTTTTAAAAATTATAATAAAAGGATGATTATATTCATTTCAGATTTTTTTTATAATTTATTTTCAAGTTATATAAAAAATAAATCATAAATTTATAGTCAATTATCAAGTCAATAAAGAGGAGAAGAGTTTTTTTTTCTAAAAATATACATCAATCGAAAATTAATCTCTGCACTATTAACAAATCTGCTACAACTTTATAACTAAACAATTGTTACTTATAACATTGGTTCTCTAAAATGTTCCTCCAAAGTAATATTCTAACATCACCTAAAGTGTAGATGCAATATTTACCACCCAGAGCGCTATTCCAATGGGAGTAAGAAAAAAATATTGGTGAACTTAAAGTAAGTGGTATTGGGTGGTCCAACGCAAATGCGTGCTTTAGACGTTTTACAAAACGTGCACAGCGAAAATAAAAAATATAATAAATTTCTAATTTATTATAACACACACATCCATACATGTAAGATACAACACGTGCAGACATAATCGCAATATAAAAATTTTTGATAAGAAATTTATTCTAGTTATACCTGACGGATGACATGTAACAGGAATGATATCAACCAAGCGACGCTCTGGAGCTTCATCTTTACTCGTATCTACGCCGAGAACTCCTCAAGATGACTTCAGAAGTCACGAGTTCCGTCCTCACAAAAAGTACTAGCCTTGAGTATGAATACGAGGTTTGATGCATGGAGAGTACAACACCAAACTAAGAGAAACGACTAAAAGGGGCGCTTATTGTCCAGCCAGAAAAGGGGATTGTTTGCCCCCTTTTCTTCGTTGTCTGGTGTCCATAATTTATTGCCGACGAGGTAAGAAGTACCCTCAAGACGTTAGGGATTCGGTAGCAACCTTTGCTCACTTAACGGAGGTCGGAGGAGGCTGGGAGAGACCAAACCGTCAGCGGACAGCTTGTTGTCCGCCGATCTTCTTTGGCTTTACGGAGCTCTCCTTGGCCGAAGATCCCCAGGACGACAGGGAGCTGCTGGCTGGAGAGGAGGTGATGGCCGGAGGAGATGGCCGACTGGAGTTGACTAGGGCGGTGGAACAAGGAGAAAAGATCTCCTTGTGTTGGGCGGTAGCAAAGAGAAGAAGAGGAGGAGGAGAAGGGGTTTTGGAAAAGTCTAACCTTTAGGGTGCATTTGGTTGGGGGTTATTCTCGATAACTTTGGTTATCCATCCAAGGTTATCAACAAAAACCCTGTTTGGTTTAGGTAATCGGTGATTCCCGAGTAATGATCCATGCCCAACACATCAGCAAAAGGGCATGCAACTTGGAATCGGAAAACCTTAGAAAAATAAGGTTTTTGTTGATTCCGGGGTTAACAAATTTTTTGTGTTTTATTTCACATAACCTTGATTATGTGATTACCTGGTAATCACATAACCAAAGTTTTATATGATAACTTGAACCAAACACCCCCTATATGTTTTCATACATAAATTTATTATGCTAAATTATAAATTAATAAATACATTAATGATATTTAGAATCTTTAATTGATGAGAATTAAACAAAATGAAACATTTGCACATTAACGTTTTATTATATAATAATGATTAATATCTTTAATAATGCACGATATAATGTATATATAAATTTATGTATTGATTAATAAATGTTAATGAATTCGGTTAATGATTATAATATACATGCTTTAAAGATAATTTGCATGTTTTAAAGATAATTAAGATTGCTTATGATTATGATATAAATATATGTATGATTTTATGTTAATTAAGATAATTTGTGATCATCAAAGTTGCCAAACTAGAATAATTAAATATCATGCATAAAAATAATTATTTATCTATCATATTTATGAAATATCTATTAAAAAAAGGAAAAATAAATGAGATTTATTGATCATTAAAATTATGAATTTTTTCAAAGAAAAATTAATTTTTTATGATTAGTGGCATAAATGAAAAAAAAATTAAAACCAAATATATTTTGTTTATCCACAAATAACATTTGTATAATGATTAATATTTTTAATAATGCATGATATAATGTATATATAAATTTATATACTGATTAATTATTGTTAATGAATTCGGTTAATGATTATAATATATATGTTTTAAAGATAATTTGCATGTTTAAAAGATAATTAAGATTGCTTATGATTATGATATAAATATATGTATGATTTTATGTTAATTAAGATAATTTACTATTATCAAAGTAGTCAAAATAGAATAATTAAATATCATGTATAAAAATAATTATTTATTTATCATACTTAGGAGAAATGCCTATTAAAAAAAGATAAATAAATGAGATTCATTGGTCATTAAAATTATAAAGTTTCTCAAAGAAAAATTAATTTTTTATGATTAGTGACATAAATAAAGAAAAATAAAATTCTTGTATCACTTCCTGAAAGTACACATGTCCATAGATACGAATGATATTCTCTAATGATAATCTTCAATACAACATGAAATGAGCCATCACAAATAAAACATCCAACCACGTAGTATAAACAATAATACCCTATTCGGGTAACACAACCACGCAGTGCAAGTAATAATATCCTACCCGAGTAGCACAACCACACAGTGTAAGCAATACTATCCTACTCAGGTAGTACGACCATGCAGTGTAAGCAATCATACCCTACTCGGGTAGCACAACCACGCAGTATATTATTAAACAAGTAAATCAAAGAAATCCAAATACACAATCGCGTGCCGACACGACTTAAAACTCTGAGTACATAGTCAAAAATAAAATCAAAGTCCAAGTCTAAGTTATTTTATTACAATGTCAAACTAAAAGTAAGTACAAAAGTAAAAAATCACTAAAGCGAAAAGAAATTAATCAAAACTCAACACGACATGGGACGACACGGGCAGAACCCTCCAAGCGACTTAATCTGTTAACCTGAAATAAAGTGATACGCTAGGTAGTAAGTACAAGAAATACTCAGCGGATTTAAAAAGACAGTGCATGATCTATAACAGTATAAAGAGTACAAAGGTATACAGTCTCAAAGAAGGAATATACTCACCATCGAATGATGACACCCGTATGTCACTACTACACAAGCACCCTACTCAACTACACATAGTATCATGAGTAGTGTCAATAAAAGGGGCGAGCGTTTCGCCTTTTTGCCACAATGAGTAGTGTCAATAATAAAGAATATGGGTACAACCTCTCACATGCATGTACCCTCTATAATCAATATAAATAATGCATCTCATATGCGTATATCGGTACAAGTATTAAAAATTGGGGTCTCGTATGTGGGAGCAATGCTTCACCACAGGATATACAAAATGACCAAAACACCCAGCTCATCAGCTATGGACTGCGGGAGAAACGCTCTACCACGATAATGCTTCACCACAGGATATACAAAATGACCAAAACACCCAGCTCATCAGCTATAGACTGCGGGAGAAACGCTCTACCACGATACTCGTGGGAAGTCCAAAAATGTTAGGGTCCTTATCTGCAGGAGAAACTCTCTACCACGAATGACCTCGTGGGCAGACAGGAGGTAGCTATCTTGCTACGGGCTGCGGGAGAAACTCTCTATCACGTATGACCTCGTGGGCAGCCAGGGTATAACAACCTAGATAGTAACATGACTACGACTAGCTCACACCCGAAGGGAGCCCTGATCGATAGCCCATGTATCTCTGTGATGCTACAACTAACTCACACCCAAAAAGAGCTCTGGTCGCTAGCATACATGCATCACCAATGCTACGACTAACTCACACCCGAAGGGGGCCTGATCGCTAACATATATGCATCATCGATGCTACGACTAGCTCACACCCGAAGGAAGCCCTGATTGCTAACATACATGCATCATCGATGCTACGACTAGCTCACACCCAAAGGGAGCCCTGGTCGCTAACATACATGCAACACCGAGATGAGTAAAATACAACTAATTCTACCATCATGCAAGTCTATCTATGCAATGTACATCATCACAATAATCAAGACGGATCAACTATAATCCATGACATACACAAGATTATAACGATCAATCATAGATGAGCTAATATATTATATCTCCTAGAGTACACGTCACACACGTGTTCATACCTATAATCATGACATACAACACATGTTACATGATCAATGACACATGTCACACATGTGTCAACCACACAATCAGGAATAAGATATAAAGGATACATCTACATTTGGTACACGTCACACACGTGTCCTAATCTATACTATATGATATAAATGAAACAAAGACTCACATATAAATATAAATGTACATCACCCGCGTGTCTATCAACTACATATACATAGCATGTTTTCTAAGGTACACACCCTACACGTGATCACTACAAGATTTGAAATCAATAGTGATTGCATGTGAATAAAATAGATCATCACAAAGTGCAAGCATATAAGGATCAAACTCAAATAAAAATACAACTAGAGAAAGGTAAATTCAACTACCTATTCAATATATTAAATCATGCACCAAGATCAAT
The DNA here is from genome assembly GCA_038050645.1 of Hedychium gardnerianum. NCBI lineage: Eukaryota > Viridiplantae > Streptophyta > Magnoliopsida > Zingiberales > Zingiberaceae > Hedychium > Hedychium gardnerianum. The sequence goes on along the minus strand of JBBUKS010000095.1, from coordinate 11,594,756 downwards.
AATAAAATAGAAGCAAAGGAAGAAATACCTGCCTCTAAAAGTGGCTCGTGCTAAAATATCCCAAGTTGAAGCACTTGACTCATATCAATGTCCTGCATCATAAAACTCATACCACAACCAAGATCTATCAAAATCATATAATTGAACCAGATCCTATCCCATTCAGGAAATCCCAACTAGATTAACCCAATTCATCTTACCAATAAATCAAATATAACCCAAACTCACATATCAACCCCCACATAAATCTAACAACTAACTTCAAGATTTATTAACAAGGGAGCTCTTTATCTTCACATACCAAATAACATGATATCCAAGAACTCTAATCACATCACATATCTTAAATTAAATTCTAAATACATTATCAATTCAACTAGTATTAGATTCAATCTCTCTTCTAACCTAACATCCCTTAATCATAGATGTAGGTATATTTATATGCAAGAACAACTAATACCACCATTTGAGTTCACTACTCAATTTGATTACAACATAACTCTTGGGGTTGCAAGGTTGCAAACAA
>JBBUKS010000095.1:11570586-11587746 GCA_038050645.1 Hedychium gardnerianum | reverse complement strand
ATGGATGGAGGCACCTCAGCGCTAGAGGCGCTGGAGGCGCCACTGATGGATGGAGGTGCCTCAGCGCTTGGATAAGCATTGTTGACCCACAGAGCTGATGGAGACGTCATGGAGTGCTTGGAGGCACCTCAGAGTGAATAAATAGTGGATTTGTCGAAATCAGGTTTGGAAGTGATACCCCAAGCTGCTGGTCGAGTAGATCATTTATAAGTCATTGGGGGCTCCTCCAACGCTCCGGGGTGCCTCCATTGAGGCTGATCGAATTCGGATGGAGATATCTAAATCCTTTGGTCATAACAATTGGTATCAGAGCCCGGACTGTCAGAAAGTCTAACCGCTAATAGTGCACAAGAGCTATGGTCTAATCGAGCCATGTGAGTAGAGTATTGACCTCGAACAAAGGAAGTAGAGACTCTTGTGTTCGGATCAAGAGGACCAGACACCAGGCTGGAAGTCCTAGTTGTGACTGGGCAAGGAAGTCCTAGTAGGTCGGGTGGACCGAGAGGCAGGAAGACCTGGTGGGTCGAGGACCGGACGGAGGGTCCTATGGTCCTTCGTTTGAGGGGGGATTGTTGGGGTTGCAAATAAAGTCCAGCATTGAAAACACATGGGAAAGATCATGGGCTTATAAGAAAAAAATATCTCCATTGGTATGAGGCCTTTTGGGTAAAGCCCAAAAATAAAACCATGAGGGCTTAGGCCTAAAGTGGACAATATCATACCATTGTGGATATATTTAAATTCCTTCACTTCTAACAATTGGTATCAAAGCCCAGACTTCCAAAAGGTCTGATCACCGAATGTGCACAAGAGCTATGGTCTAATCGAGCCATGTGAGTAGAATATTGACCTCGAATAAAGGAAGTGGGGGCTCCCATGTTCGGAGCCAGAGGACCAAATACCAGGTGGACAGCTAGGCAGAAAAGTCTTAGTTACGGCTAGGCAAGGAAGTCCTAGTTGGTTAGGTGGACCAAGGGGCAGGAAGACCTGGTTGGTCGAGGATCGAATGTTAAAGATTGAAAATGCATGGTTGCAAACAAAGTCCCACATTGAAAATGCATGGGAAAGATTATGAGCTCTTATAAGGGAAAGATATCTCCAGTGGTATGAAGTCTTTTGGGTAAAGTCTAAAAATAAAATCATGAGGGCTCAGGCCCAAAGTGGACAATATCATACCATTGTAGAGATATCTAAATTCCTTCAGTCCTAACAGATTGGACAAATATTTTTCAAAAAGATTTGAAAATTTTATAAGGCATGATTTTTGAAGCATAATTTCAAATTCTTTTGAAAAAGAAATATTGAGACGTAATTTTCAAAAAAAAAAAAAATTTAGCAAGAAAGAAATTTTGAAATATAAGTTGAAAGCATTTTTTCAGAAATGGTTTAAAAAAAATTGAAATTTTTTGAAAGTATGATTTTGAAGCATAATTTTGAAACATGAAAATAGCTTTGAAAATTTTTGTAAGAGAAGATTTTGAAACCAAGCCATTTTTTTTAAAAAAAATATCAATATTTTTGAAGAATCAAGATTCTTTTTAAATTTTGGCCTTTCAAGAGAGTCTCCCCCTTAACCTAACATCCTCTTAAAACATCCTTGTTAACCACAAGGAAGACATCCTATGTGCCTTATAGGTTTGGGTGTGTTATGGTTGACCGAATTAGGATATATAAGCTAAGTGTCGGTCAACCACAATCATTTCAAAGGTGTATATATTTTTAATATATATATATATATACTTACACCCAATCAAACATGAAATATCATTCAACATCATTATGTGAATAACTATTTTGAAAATATTCCTATAGATTTTCTAAAACCTTTTCAAAAATATTTTCAATTTATGTTGTCCTAACATCTCGCTCATTCTATGTGTCTCAGTACACACAAACATGATAGCCTTATTGGAGCAAAAGCTGAAGCCGTCATCTTCTAGGGTGGTTCCACACTCTCTAAAAGGGGATAAGTCACGGGGGGCATTTGCCCTAATGCAATGTCTCTTTGCATGGGGGTGGTCAGACACCTAGCGAGACATTTTACACCCGCTCGGAATTGACCCCAAGACCTATTGAAGCAACCACCCATGTAGGTACCAACTGTGCTAACCCGTGGGGGCAACATGATAGCTTGATATGTTTTGTGAGATGAGCTTTCCAAATTTAATTTGATTAAGTTATTTGTCTAAAGAAGTTTGATCTTGTGCTAAATTCAAACTTAACTTTGGGTCCACTAAGCCAGTGTTTTCAGAATAAGCTTCCAGGTTGTGATGAGTCATAATGGACATCATTAAAATAACCACATGCCTAAGATAAATTTTTTCCAAAACATCCAACCCAAGGGACTTAATATTAAGTTTTGGTCTAACTAGTTCAAATTAGACTGATGTAACTTTAGCTAGATCCAAAAAGCTGATTACACCAGGTAGAATGTCCATGATTCAACTTAGACATGAATCGACAGAGCTTCCTTAGGCTACTATCATCTTAACCCTCTTGGATACCATTGGCAAGATTAAAATCCTTTGTCCTATATTTACCCTATCTATCCATTCTAAGATAAACAATAACCATAAGGACATTATGCATGGCATGTGAAGTATGACATATTGCAATAAAGTATGCATCAACATGGTAAGTTGAACAAGTCATCAATCAAGCCAAGTCAAAACAATCAAGCACTTAAGATATTGGTGTCTATTAATGTGTCAAATACTTGATTTGATACATTTCGTGTTAACCTCGAATGTGTTAGCTCACTTTGACAGATTTAATTATTAAGGTTTGTGGTTTTATCAAGTGAGATTTTATTGGTTGTTGCATAATCAAATGGTACTTGATTGTAACATAGTTTATAAATTTTAAATTCTTGTTTTCTTTTAGATTGTAACCCAAGTCTAAATTCTAGGTTTTAGATAGATTATAAATGATATTTTATATTTAATAATTTTATTTTGTAGAATTTTATTTTGTTTTTTAAATTTTCTAAAACTTGTATTTTCTGAGTTTAAAAATTTATCTTTTGAATTTTGAACCTTCAAAAATTGGTTTTTTGATCTTATAATATTTGAAAACTGATTTTTCTAATTTTTGAAATTTAAATCCGATTTTTTTAAAAATTTTCAAACTTGAATTTTTCTTATTTTTTAAAGATAGAAATTGATTTTTCAAAATTGTAAAATGCAAATTATACTTTTAATATTCAAATTATTATTTTTAAAATTTGAAAACTTCTTTTCTAAAATTTTAAAATCTTTATTTTTTGAAGTTGAAAACTTATTTTCTTATTTTGGAAGTTGAATTCTTATTTTGGAAATTTGAAATCTGATTGTTGAAGTTCTTAGATTTTGAAAACTTCTGTTTGGATTTTTAACTTTTTAAAAAAAACTGAAAAATTCTTATTATTTAAAAATAGATTATCATTAATTAATTTTGAATTTTAATTTTTATTATTAATTATATTTGAGTTTATTAATTCAAAGTTATATTGATTAACTAAATTCAAATTATTATTATTCAAATTTGAATTATTCAATTGAAGATTATCTTGATTAATTAAATTTGAATTAATTGATTTTTGAATTAATATTATTTTTGTTAAGTAAATTTGAATTAGGTAAATTGTTAGAACAAATTAAGGTAGATTTATCATGCATATCCAAATTGCTAACACAATTGAAAATATCTAAATTATTACTAGCATGCATAAAATAAAATAAAATAAAATTTTCATAAAATTTAAAATCACTAACCTTATTTGCTCCCCCTGAATCTCCTATGTGGACATTTGTTCTTGTAATGTCCCATCTCCTTGCACTTGAAGCTCACCACATGATCCTTGCTTTTCTGAATCCCTTGCATTAGTTCTTCCTTTGCTGTCGGTTGTGAAGATCGAGTCTTATAAGTAGGGCACTTATTTTATAGTTCTCTCTTTCCCTACACTTGAAAGAAGTTATGTGTAATTTTAAATTAACTTTAAAATCATTACGTTTTATCTCCTCTTTAACCCTTGATGACTCAGACTTGAGTTTGACTTGATCTTTTTAGTTTCGATGGATCCTCGTGAAGCTTGATCAACTGAGTCCATAACTCAGGCATTTTCAAATTTACCTAATTTGTACAAAAATCTATTAGTTAAAAGTTCTAAAATTACCTAGGTTACATTTTGATCTAGTTTGGTATTTTGGGTGGATAGTTTCTTTAAAGCAACCCAACCGTCGAAATCTCTCATTAGCACAAAGTTCTCCATCATAGGCCTGCAGAATTCAAAGTACTCTGTCTTGTATTGAGGTGGTTCGTAGATGCATCGACCGAGTTTTTATTCATACTCCATCTTTTCTATTCTTTTGTATAGAGAAAAAAAATTATATATAAAAAAACTTTAAACGCAAACCTCTAGCCTACTCCTTAGGCAATTAGGTCAGTGAAGAGTCTCTTTCTTTGATACCAATTTGTAGGATCACTTTGATGCTAGAGGCGGAGGGGGGGGGGGTTGAATAGTGTAACCCTCCCTTTCTCCAATTTTTTCTTTTCTATTAGAGTCATTAGTAGCGCAGCGAAAATAAACTAACTCAAAGAACAAGACAATAAAAGAAAAGACACAAAGACACCAAATTTTTACTTAGTTCGCAACCCCCTAGGTTAGTACATCCAAGGCCTACACACTCAGCGTGAGTCCACTATACATATCTCTTTTCTAGAACACTTCTTGAGGTGGAGAAGCTTCTTAAATATTATTAAGGCAATCACAAGTAAAAAAAATAAATGAATAGATGATATAATAACAAGCATAAAAGAAAAATAAACTCGTAATGACCAATCTGAAGCTCTAAGTGTCACGACGCTCATCTGGGCACTTCTTGGACCACACAAGCAAAGTTTGCAGCACTTTTTAAGCACTTAGCACAAATATAGATGTTTGCAAGAGTTGATGGAAGATGCTGCCTCGACTCCCTTTTTTATACAACTCGATCGACACTTCTTTGGGAGACTCAACCTCCGCCAACTCAGCTGCAAACTCGATCCTCTTCGAACTAAGTCTTGACCTTCTAGTCGACCAAAACACCCTTTGGTTGCTCGAAGCTCAGTCAAAACTTATCTAAGGATCAACTCGTGCGAACCTAATCATGTTGACTTTCGGTGGTCCGGTCGATCAGACTTTTGGTCGAATAGACTACCTTTCAATTGATCGGTTCCTAAGTTTGGTGATCCAGACCAGTTACCAACTGGTCCCTCCCGAGCCTTCGTCCAGTTGTTGTTTCCTACAAAACAAAAAAGTAAAACAAGAAAAACTTAATACTTGGTTTACCTAACCTACTAGGTTCACTTTCTTGAAGTTCACTCCTTCAAGACTTTTATCTTTGGTAAGTGTTCAACTCCTAGTTGACCCACCCTGGACTTAACCTAGTTTCCAACTAGATTTTCCTAGTTCCCAACTAGCTCTTTCACCGCTTAGCCCCGCTAGAACTTCCATTGCTTAGTTCAAAACTAGGTCTTCCACTGCCTAGCCCTGCTAGCACTTTGGTCTTCCACTACCTAGCCCCACTAGCACTTCCACTTCCTGGTTCCCAACCATGACTTCCACTACCTAGCCTTGCTAGGACTTTCACTACCTAGTTCCCAATCTGGTATTTCCTTTGCCTAGTCTCACTAGGAATTTCACCGCCTAATTCCACTAGGACTTTCCACCAACCTGCCAAGTATTTGGTCCTACTTGGACTTCTCACTCACTTCCAAGCTTCAAATCAACCTTTACTTTACTTGGACTCTTTCACTTAACTTGATCAACCATGATGAAGTTATTTGCACACTCCCTTAAACATATTGTTCTAACCAACCTATCAAAACCTTGGAGGCCGATTGCACCAACAATCCCTCTTCCAGACAACGACCTACATTCGTAGCTCCACCTTCATTTGGCGATCTCCTACATTGCTGACATCAACATCTCCTCTTTGGTTTAGAAGAGTAGAATCCGCTATCACATCCGGAGATCCTACATCTCCTTCTCCATCAAATCTGGCAAGAGTTCTCCATCTAGCAATCCCACAGCTCCATCTTAACCACAAGCTTCTTTTGGTGTTGGGTTAGTCTCTTCTTTTGAGTTGATATGTTCTTGATTGTTGAATGATTGTAAAAAAGTCAGCCCCCATTTTTAAGATTGCATGCACTTGGTGTTAATTGATTCATGCTCATATAGTGTTTGATGAAATGCCCCTAACATTCTTGCTACTTTTATTTGTGTCAATGCATTTAAATTCATTTCATTCTGGCAATGCTTTAGTTTATTTGAATATTAGTGATGTTTGTTCTTCATATAGATGCAAGTAGGTTAGATTAGATTAGGTTTCATTGAATGCTTAGTTTTGTTAAATATTTTACTTCATGTTGCCTTTAGTTATCAACCATCATAGTTAGTTAGGTTTATTTTAATTAGTTGCATTGCTTTTCAATTGTTAATATTCGAATTAAATCCAAAACAAAACCCTATTTCAATCTCAAAAACCCAACCCCCAAACCAATAATGACTTAATCTTAAAGCTATCATTCTATTGCCACATTCCTTGTGAGAGACGATCCGGGCCATCCCCTATGCTATATTAGTGTAGTGGGATTCGATAATTTATTTGATATCGTAGTGCAACACAAAATGGTCTTATCAAAATGGAGCCATTGCCGGAGAGTGTAGCGGTGTTTGATAGTCTTAGGATTTTTTTCTTTCTGTTTTCCACAAAAAAAATTTTAAAAAAAATATTGGGTAGCATAATTATCTGATATCCATGTGTTTTGTCTTGTATGCTTCTTGTATCTTTTGATCTTATTTTTTTTTAAAGTTTCAAGGTAAGATCAAGAAATTTCTATTGTGAGCAACCATGGATTATTATTCTTAGCGATTTGGAGGCATAGACATGGCTTATGATTCTGATACTGAGCAACAAAGCATGAAGAGTTAGTTGGATGAGATAAGTTTTCTTCTCAGACAGTACCCTATTAACCAATTTCAATAGTAGACCATGCAACAAGAGCAAATATTGAGAGCCTACAATTTTGTGTCATCCCCTCCATTCAATTGAAGTATGTCCCATTCTGCATCAAGATGATAATTTTTCCATCAAGCCTCAATGCTATCAACCTCAACAGCAAAATAGGTATTACTCATTATACAATACCAATAATATGGGTTGGAATGATGGTTCAAATTTCAAGTATGGGAATGCACAACAATGGATTCCTGAGCAACCTCAATACTATCAACCTGAACCCCAGTACTACCAACCCCAATAGGATAAGTATAATTCATTATCAAATACCTATAATTATTGTTGGATGGATCATTCAAAATTTAGATATGGAGATACACAAAATCATACTATTGAGCAATATCTAGATATTAGAGTCTATTTGAATTTTAAGATGATTCGATGCCTACTTGGCCGCAACCATTCCAACAGATCGAGCCAACCTCCTAGGGGACATCCCAAACCTTTAGTGAAGAAATTTCTACTCCCAGTCAAACAGGAACATTTCTACAAAACTGCAAGTGCACGGTTATATCGTCAGCAATATAAAAGATTATCGTATCCACAGGGACTATTGATTAAGCACTAGTGATTTTACAAAATAAGTTATCTAGAGGATCGAAGGTTGGTTGAATGCTTGAGAACTAAAGAGAGAAGAGAGAGAGAGGGAGAGAGAGCAAGAGAGAGTTGGTTGTGAGAGGGAAGAGTTGGTTGAGAGGGAAGAGTTTAATGAAAATGGTTCTACGATTTTTGTTTCATTACGATGCTAATTAATGTCCTTAATGTATATTCATCTCCTTATTTCTACACTTACATTCTTGTAGAGATTCTAATAGATTTCCAGAATGGAATACCATTAGAATGTCTTAGCAAGGAATAACCCCTATGTCAAGGTCTTTTGACTCTAGAAAGTGGATGAGTATTGATACCCTTTGTCACTAAGGGTATGTAAGTCCGGTTGAATGGGTGTCCTCTGTCACTAAGGATCTCCCGGTTATCTAGCCTAGTAGCAACCTCAACATAAAAGCAAATCCCTTACTTCTACATGCATTACTCACATACACATTTTATCAAATATGTAGTAGGCACAATACACATAGAACAAGACATAAACACTTCATTAAATAAGGAAATGATATATGCATAGTTCATACATCAATCACACATCATAGTTACTCCTTACATCCTAGAAATGGAAGAATCTACTCAATTGCAAAGGGAATACAACCAAGAGATGAAGATAATAGCAAACTACAACTCAATTCATAAAAATAGAGAGAAAAGAATGCTTATCCTTGAAGTACGACGTCGTTGGAGGTGTTCCCTTGCTCCAGAGGTGGACAGATCGTCAAGGAGGAGGAGATGGAAGCTCTAGGGTATTCCCCTAAGGGGATAACTCTTTCCCAAGGAGAGGGGCTGAACTCCAAACCAAAGATTCTCAAGTAAGTGTTTTCTTGACCCTTTTATACTTGCCCAGAATTTCCAAATATGCTCCCTTTGTTAGGCTTTACAAAACCCTATTTTTCACACCTTAAACCACTATCTCGGGTTGGGCTCTGAATAAAAGTTTTAGATCTTGAGGTTATCTATATTTTGGAAGTTTAATCAGCCAAAAATTCCAATCGAGTTCAAAGTTATAGATATTTTACTTTTAGTTTGCAGGCTGTCCTAAATTCGACACGGTCGTGCCTAAAAGACATGGCCCTGGCATGGGAAAGTTTTGGAAGTGAGGCACGGTCATGCATTTTGGCATGGCTAGATGGTTGATTCTTCTATTTCACTCTGAAGAAAAGTTGTAGATATCCAAGTTATCTACATTTTGGAAGTTGATTCAACCCAAAAATCCAATCAAGTACAAAGTTATAGCTATTTTACTTTTGGTCTGCAGGCTATCTGGAATTCGACACGGTCGTGCTTAAAAGACATGACCCTAGCATGGTAAAGTTCTAGAAGTGAGGCATGAACGTGCCTTTTATCATTGATAGATGGTGAATTCTTCTATTTCATTCTAAAGAAAAGTTTAGATATCCAAGTTATCTACATTTTGGAAGTTGATTCAGCCCAAAAATCCAATCGAGCGCAAAGTTATGGTTGCTTTACTTTTAGTCTATAGGTTGGGTGGAAGAAGCGACATGACCATGCCTTTTTGAATGGTTAGACTTGGTTTTCTTAGGTTGTATCTTGAAGCAAAGTTGTAGGCCTTAAAGTTATCTTTTTGGTGGTGGAACGGCCCATGTCTCCAAATATGTGAAAAGTTATGGTCGTTCTACTTTTCGTCTACAAGCTGCTTGGAATCTAATTTAGCTCCAAATATGCTCTAAATCGTGTCCTGTCAATGAAAACACGCAAATGTAATTCTCTGAACTAAAAGAGTAGAAGTATGCCATAATAATAAAATAGTATATAATACATGTAAATTATGCTCATGAAATATAAGTAGATGTGCGTTAAACAATGCATAAAAGTATATATAATCTACGCACATCACTAATGTATAGACATATAACACAAAATAGCAAACAAGTAATAATAATCACATCCAATAGTGCATATCTATAAGCTACACTATGGTCTGATTTCACTAACATATAGGCACGAGCCTAAATAACCGACATGGTTCTGGTAGGATACTCGATATCCTACACAGCGGTATGATCTTATTAATGTATAGGAATAAACCTAAATAACTGACATAGTTATGGTAAGATACTCGATATCCTACACTATGATATGATCTTACCAACGTATAGGCAAGAGCCTAAATAATAGACATGGTTCTGGTAGGATACTCGATATCCTACACTATAGTATGATCTTACTAACGTATAAGAACGAGCCTAACTAACCGACATAGTTATGGTAGGATACTCGATATCATACACTATGGTATGACCTCACCAACGTATAGGAATGAGCCTAAATAACCAACACGGGCCTGGTAGGATACTCGATATCCTACATATGGTATGGTCCTACTAATGTATAGGCATAAGCCTAAATACAATAAAGGGCTCAATAGGATACTCAGTATCCTATACTACAGTATGATCTTACTAATGCATAGGCACGAGCCTAACTAACTGAGATAGTTATGGTAGGATACTCGATATCCTAAATTATGGTATGATCTCACCAATGTATAGGCACGAGCCTAAATAATCAACACGAGTTTGGTAGGATACTCGATATCCTACACACGGTATGGTCATACTAATGTATAGGCATAAACCTAAATAACAATAAAGGGTTCAGTAGGATACTCGATATCCTATACTATGGTATGATCTTACTAATGTATAGATACGAGTCTAATATCCAACAAGGCTTAGTCGAAGCCTCTACATCTATACTACGATATTCTATCGTTAACATAAGGACACAAGTATATATGCAAAATAAATAGCAGGGATAGGAACAAGATTGCATATATACTAGTAGATTAAAACAAGATCAAGCAATAAGTATCAATCTCAAAAAATAACAGAGTAGAGTCATGGTAAGCAAGTAAATACTGCCTAATCAGTATACAGTAAGAAATAATTATACACTAAGGTCAAAGAATCTAAAGAGGTCAAACAAGAACTACCCACCTCAACGTAGAATATCCTTTAATGTCTTCAATCAGAGGGTCTATCTCAAACCCGCATCTACATGTTAAGTATATACAGAAGGTCTAAGGATTTATCACTATTTAATCAACCTATTGAATAATAAATTTGTCAATTTATCAATTAACTAGAATAATTAATAATCTTAATTAATCTTCTAATTTACTATTAATCGAATATTAATCCAAAAATGTTGATTAATCATCTAATTCATCAATTTTCAACTTTTCATCAATTAATCAAACTCTTAACACCAATTAATAAATTATTTTGATTAACCACTCAATTAAATTATCCATTAACTGATAAATCAATTAATTATTAAACTAATTAATACCCAAATAAACCTTTTAATTAAATTAATTAATTAACTAATTAATCAATCAAGCTTTGATTAATTACTTATCTATCAACAACACTAATTAATTCAATCTATATTAATTAATTGATGTTTGATTATTAAATCAAAATTATTAATTAATTAATCTGTTAACTATCACCCAAACTCTAAATAAACTTAAACCTTAATTAATTAACTAACCTTAATTAATTAATATTAAATAACTATAATTAATCTCGACTAATTAAACCTTATCGAATTCAGCGGTGGCTCACGTCATCTTCTCCAATGGCAGCTCCCGATGGAAAACGACAGCTCCCGATGGAAAGCGGCCAACGGTGGCACATGGTCAGTGACAGGAGGTGGGGTCGGTAGTGAGCCACAATAGCGGCGGCGCCACGGTTGCTTGCGGCAAGTGGTGGGAAGCACCGCGCCGGTGAGCATTCGACATGGTGGAGGGGAGGATTGACGCATCGCTGGTTTCTCGTGGCAGGAATTCTCGAGAGGTAGTAGCACCATCTTCACTACCCTCCGACGGCGAGGAAGGTGGCGGTGGCGATGGAGACCATGGTGCAGCAACAATAGCAAACCACGCAATGCGCGCTGGTTCACGATAGTGAAGCAAAGTGATGGCTGCGAGTGGTTTTTGGCTCAGAGATGGGAAGGAGAGGTAAAGCGACATCGACATCAGTTGCTCGGGTGGACAGAGGGGTCAAACAGGGCAACGCTGCAACGTGCGAGCATGACGCGTGTGTGGGAGAAGGTAGCCATCCGTAGATGAATAAAACTTAGGTTTAGCAATGTAAACTTAGGTTAATTAATATTATCAACTCCTAACTTAAATGGGTATTCTAAATAGAGTTTTCTAAACCCTACCTAATTTTTCCTCATAAAATATCCAAATATTCATATTAAATTCTGAAAAATTCTATAAAATTCTAATAAATTCTATAAATATATTTCCTTATTAATTATTAATTATATCATTATTATTTTGCTAAATAAATTCAATTAGGCCAAGTTTTCAATCGTTTTAATCCTTATCATCCTATATAAATATATATATTACATTTTCCCCACTAATAAAAATTTGGTGACCAAATTTCTACTTAAGGTGTAATACTAACGTATCCACCTCTAAGGGGTAACACTAGAGAATATGTTACTAGGTCAATCTTTTATAATTTCCTAAAAAGTCACTAAATGTCGAGAGTATGCTCCTCTAATAATAGGGTAAGGGATCTACCGTCATTTGAACAGCAGAGTGATAGGCGTTGTTGTAGATGAACTCTACTACATGATCTTCCCAGCTGTCTCTGAAGTCCATCATGCATGCTCAAAGTAAGTCCTCTAGTGTTAGAATGGTGCGCTCCGTCTGTTTGTCCATCTGAAGGTGAAAGGTTTTACTAAAAAGAGGCTCGGTACACAGGGCTCATTGGAAACTCTACCAAGTGATCCAAAAAGTTAGTCTAGCGAATCAGTAGAAAATGTACGTACTTGGTTAATTGATCAACAATCACCCAAATCAAATTATGCACCCTCTGAAGTCTATTGTGCTATGTTCCCTTTTCCACTTAGGTACAAAAATCTTCCGAAGTAAGTCTGCTGGCCTTTGATGCTCTCTGTGGGTTATGGGCTCACTCACTTCCGATGCACCACTCCGATGTTCTATCTTCACTTGTTAACACAACAAGCCTCGAGTTGCAAAGTCCACAATGTCTTTCATCCTATCGTTCCCCCAGTTGGAGTGTTTTAGGTCTTGATACATATGAATACCTCCTTGATGAACTGTGAATCCAAACGGTGTGCTTTCGGGAGTAGACCTTCTTTATTTGGTTGTCTCGGGAACCCATAATCTTCCTTGAAATTGAAGAGTCGCATCTTCATCTTGTGAAAACTCTGTTTGTTGTCTTGAGTCCGGTTGGCTATCTAAGAATACGTTCTTATTCTATTCTACCAAGGGTGACTTAGCCACCATAGACACTAGTATCCCTCATTATATTTTTCTCTTTCCTATCAAATCCATAATTTAAATGCCAAGATGATGGGCTAATTCAAAGTCGTGGACTGGGTAATTCTTCTCATGGTCCTTCAACTAAATTGAGGCATAGGACACTACTCAGTCAAACTACATCAGGATTGCATCCAATCCTTGCAACGATGTGTATGTGTAGAGGAAAAACTCATCTTCACCGGAAGGAAATTACTAATGCCGGTGTACCTATTCGTTTCTGTTTAAGCTCCTAGAAGCTCAACTCACCAACCTCTGTTCTTAAAACTTAACTCCTTTCTTGGTCAATCGGGTCAAAGGAGTCACGATACTGGAAAGCCTTCCATGAAACTTCGAGAATAACTCGTCAATTTGAGAAAACTATGAATTTTCAATATCATCTTGGGTTGTGTTCCATCTGGCAATATCTTCCACCTTTTGAGGGTCTACGGAAATGTCTTTGCTAGAACCAACATGTTTAAGAAATCCCCACGTAATGTGCACTTATTGAACCTCACATGTAAGTATTATCTCCGTAGCATCTCCGATACTATGCAGTGATGTTGTTCATGCTCCTCCTCCAACAAGTGTAGATTGAGGGTCCGGGGTTACAAGGTTAATACTCTTGCTCAATAGTTGGCTATAGCATGACAAGTAGTTTTCCAGTTCATGCCTAGGGGGAAGTAAAATTCCACCATTCCTAACGCTTGTAGAACCATAGTAGGGTATGACTACCAAAGTCTAAGGGCAACACTTGATTTCTTGATTGGATGCCTGTACCTACTTCGATGGTATCATTACCGTCAATCACCATGATCGTAGTATTAGAATTCTACAAATCTTACCCATAAACAATGGGTTTATTGCTTGCCCGTCAAGTGTCGACAAAGAGTCCAGACATTCTGATCTGAATGTGGATTCAAGACCTTGGATAAACAGAACATGCAGTTAAAGTTTTGAGGTATTTGGTTGGGGCAATGTTCGGCGAGTCAACTAAACTTTGCCTTGTGATCCATTATGCTACGGTCGCCTAGCTTAAGGTTCAGGAACTTCTGATGATGAACTACACCAAAGTAGAGAAGCACTATCTCCGAATAGCCTTTCAAAATAGCTAGCAATTGACGCTTTGCTCCTCGAAAATTATCTTCTGCAATTTCCATCAAGCAATGGCTAGATCTCATAAGTGTTAAGTAGCTAGCTTCACCTTCTCCGCTTCATTATGAGTCACACATCAATATGTACCTTCAAGGTTATCTAACTAGGTACAAGCGATCCATGAGTCAGAATCTCCCATGGAATAGAGAACATCGATCCTCTATTAAATAGACTAGTATTGGTATACACACCTTGTCCATTACCCAATTGGTAGTGGTAACGGCGTGTGTGGTTGTTGTTGCTTCTTGAGACTGTGCTCCTTGACTTCCTATAGGCGGTTGACAGACCCAACCCTTGCCTTTCGACTCAATATCAATCAGTGCCACATAAGAATCTACATTCTCTGCATCATGTTTGGGTCCTAAAGTGTCAATTGGTCACTTCCGTGGTCGAACCTGACCACGACTACGAACAGGGCGACTTACTAAGTGTCATCATGCTAAATCCAATAAGTGAGTACCTAATCACAATAGAAGGTATAGAAACAACTAAAAACATACAACATTCCTATAGCTCAGAGATATCCTTCGGCTTGCCTAGTGTCCCAAAACTCGAAAAAAAGTAAATTGAAACGAGATGAAAATCTCAAAAACACAAAACCCACAATTCGAACTCGAACCATGCTTTGATACCAATAAAATTGTCATGCCTTGAGGGTATACTTATCCGCAAGATCGGAAGGTACACCCTAGTGATAATGTGAGAAAATAATCGATATTGAACTAATAAAAGTCAAAACAATTATCGATATTAAAAATCACAAAGTTACTAACTGAATGCAGATATGTATGCTTGTATATGTGAACATACTAAACTATATAAGATAAAAGTAAACTATTATAATAAAACTCCAAAATCCGATGAAGAAAGAAAACCAGACACAACGACAATGGAAAAACTAAACTAAAACAACTCGAAAAAAAGAATCCAACTCGAGTGGGATTGGTAGTCAAGACCTTTAGCGACACGACACATCATCTATCTGTTAACCTAGAGGTCAAAGAAAAGCAAGGGGAAGTGAGTACAAAATACTCGGTGGGTATAAGAAGATAGTGCATGAACCTACATAGTGTAAGGAGATCAAAGGAAGCAGTTTCAAATAATGTTACTAGTTAACATAAATAAGTGCACCATCATAAATATCGGTTAACAAAATAGAAGTACCAGCATAACCATCTACTAACCCGATCAACTAGGTATGACAACTAAATCGAGTGTACACATCATACATCCAAATCCTTCATAAAATAATCATATAACAAACATATAACAAGTACTGACTGTACGCAATAGCATGCTATCATGAATGAGCCTCGTGGGATGTCAGGGTATGTACATATCTATCTAGCTACTGACCGTGGGCAACAAAATGCTACCACGAATGGGTTTCAAGGGCATTCAAGGTGTACACATACCATGTTTACACGCAACAACATGCTACCACAAATGAGTCTTGTGGGCAAACAGGGTGGGGTAGCTATCTAGCTATGGACTGTGGGCAATAATATGCTACCACGTATGGTTCCGTGGGTGGTCCTAATGTATAGGCATACAACACAAAAATAACAAACAAGAAGTAATAATCACATCCAACAGTAGATCTCTACAATCTACACTATGGTCTGATTTCACTAACGTATAGGCACAAGTCTAAATAACTGACACGATTTTGGTAAGATACTCTATATCCTACACTACGGTATGATCTTACTAACGTATATGTATGAGACTAAATAACCAACATAGTTATGGAAGATACTTGATATCCTACACTATAGTATGGTCTTACCAACGTATAGGCATGAGCCTAAATAATCGATACAGTTCTGGCAGGATACTCGATATTCTACACTACAGTATGATCTTACTAACATATAAACACGAGCCTAACTAATCGACACAGTTATGGTAGGATACTCGATATACTACACTATGGTATGGTCTCACCAACGAATAGGCACGAGCCTAAATAACCAACACGGGTCTGGTAGGATACTCGATATCCTACACATGGTATGGTTATACTAGTGTATAGGCATAAGCCTAAATACAATAAAGGGCTCAATAGGATACTCAGTATCCTATACTAGGATACGATCTCACCAATGTATAGGCACGAGCCTAACTAACCGACACAGTTATGGTAGGATACTCGATATCCTACACACGGTATGGTCATACTAATGTATAGGCATAAACCTAAATTACAATAAATGGCTCAGTAGGATACTCGGTATCCTATACTATGGTATGATCTTACTAATGTATAGGCACAAGTCTAATAGCCAACAAGGCCTAGTCGAATCCTCTACATCTATACTACAATATTCTATCGTTAACATAAGGGTACAAGTATATATGCAAAATAAATAGCAGGGATAGCAACGAGATTGCATATATACTAGTAGATTAAAACAAGATTAAGCAATAAGTATTAATCTCAAGAAATAACATAGTAGAGTCATGGTAAGCAAGTAAATACTGCCTAATCAGTATTCAGTAAGAAATAATTATGCACTAAGGTTAAAGACACTAAAAATGTCAAACAAGAACTACCCACCTCAACGTAGAATATCCTTTAATGTCTTCAATCAAAGGGTCTATCTCAAACCCGCATCTGCATGTAAAGTATATACAGAAGGTCTAAGGATCTATCACTAGTTAATCAACCTATTGAATAATTGATTCACCAATCTATCAACTAACTATAATAATTAATAATCTTAATTAATCTTATAATTTACTACTAATCGAATATTAATCTAAAAATCTTGATTAATCATCTAATTCATCAATTTTCAACTTTTCATCAATTAATCAAACTCTTAACACCAATTAATCAATTAACTGATATATCAATTAATTATTAAAATGATTAATACTCAAATAAACCTTTTAATTAAACTAATTAATCAATCAAGCTTTAATTAATTACTTATTAATCAACAACACTAATTAATTAATCGACATTTGATTATTAAATCAAAATTATTAATTAATTAATCTATTAACTATCACCCAAACTCTAAACAAACTTAAACCTTAATT
>JBBUKS010000095.1:11537534-11547958 GCA_038050645.1 Hedychium gardnerianum | reverse complement strand
GATTCTTCTTTTGTTTGTGCAAAATTCATGACTTGATTTCTCATAAATGCTATCCTGCTTGGTGGGAAAAAGTAATTCAGAAAGCATTGCTCCAATTGTTCCCAACTCGTTATGCTTCGCGGATGAAGAGAATTCAACCAAGTCTTTGCTTTGCCCTTGAGGCTGAATGAAAATGCCAACAACTGAATAGCATTCTTTGAGACCATTTCGCATTTCACTGTGCTATAATATTCTTGAAATACCTCAAGGTGTAAATATGGATTTTCTAAATTTTCTCCTTAAAATTTCTGAGCTTGTATCATGGAAATTAAAGCTAGGTCAAGTTGGAAATTTGCAGCTTTAATTTGTGGAGGTACAATGGGATTTAATAGTCTTGTAGATATAGGTGTACAAAAATCTCTTAAAGACATGTTTGTCATGTCAATTCGCTTCATATCTTAAAAGAAAAAAAATTAGTAGGTTTTTGGAAACAATCACAATCACCTACAAAACATAATTATTAGAAAAATAAAAATGCAGAATTTAAATAGCAAGAAACAAAAATATAGTATTTTTTGATTATATATATGTAAGTGAGAAAATTATAGTATTTTTAGTCTATGTGTATGAGAAAATAAAAAAGCAGTATTTTTGGATTATGTATATTGAAAAGAAAATAAAATTATAGACAAACAAATAAAATATAAAATTTTATTAACAAAAAAAAAAGTGTCTAGAGTAATTAAATCGTTAGTCAACTAATATTAATTGAAAACAATCCCCGACAATGGTGCCAAAAACTTGTTAGGCTACCGCAAGTGTATGGTTACGTTATCAGTAATAAAAAGTATCAAATCCATAGGGATTGTTGATTAAACACTAGAGAGTTCGCAAAGTAAGTTATCTAGATAATCAAAGGTTGGTTGAACGTTTGAGAACTAGAAAGATTTTTAGCAAGAGCTTGAGAGAGAGAGAGAAAGTTGAAAGAAAGAGAGAGAGAGAGAGAGTCTTAAGAGGGGGGATGAGCTTAGGGAGATGGTTCTAGGATTTCAGTTTCATTATGATTCTAGTTAATGTCCCTAATGCATATTCATCTCCTTATTCTCCATACCTACACCCATGTAGGGATTCTAATCAGGTTTCTAGTATTCAACACTATAACTCTAATTAGAATATCTAAGCAAAGGATTAGTCCCTATTTCAAGGTCATTACCTCAGGAAGTGATTAATAATCAATACCCTTTATCACTAAGGGTATAGTAAGTCTGATTGAATGGGTATCCTCTATCACTAAAGATCCCCCAGTTATCTAGCTCAGAAGTAATCTTAGAATAGGAACAAATCATTGACATCTACATGCATTACTCACATATGCATTTCGTCATACATGTACAAGACTCAACACACATAGCACAAGAGGTAAGCATTTCATAGAAATAAGAAAATGACATATGCATAGTTCATATATCATTATTAGTTCCTACATCCTAGAATAGGATGAATCTACTCCATTGCAAGGGAATACAACCAAAAGATGAAAATAGCAACTACAACTCAATACATGAAAATAGAGAGAAGAGAATGTTTTTCCATGAAGTCTGGCGTCATTAGAGGTGTTCCCTTGCTCCGAAGGTGGACGGATCTTCAAGGTGGATGGAGATGGAAGCTCTGGGGTTTCCCACTAAGGGGAGAACCCTTCCCCAATGAGAGGGAATGAACCGCAAACCAAAGATTGTTCAAGCAAGGGTTTGCTTGACCCTTTTATACTTCCCCCAAAACTGCCAAGATCTGTCCCATTTGTTGAGCTTTGCAAAAATAGATTTTCCACCTATTAGACCATTTTATCTCGGGTTAAATCCTGAACCAAAGTTATATCCCTTGAAATTATCTTCAATTTGAGAGTTGATTTGGTCCAAAACATCAACTGAGCTGAAAGTTATGGTGGTTCAAAGTTTGGTCTATAAATCTGGGAAGAGCATGGGACATGGTTTCTATTTAAGAAGCACAGACGTGTCTTTTATCATAGCTGGATGGCATATTATTCTATTATACTCTGAAGAAAATTTATAGATCTTGAGGTTATATACATTCTAGAAGTTGATTTAGCCAAAAACTCTAATCGAGCGCAAAGTTATATCCATTTTACTTTTGGTCTACAGGCTGCCTAGAATCTGACATGGTCTAGAAAGATCACCACACGGTCGTGCCTCCTCGCCAGACACTCCCTTTCTTTTCAGTCACTCGACCATGTCTCCAAGACACAACCATGGTGTGTAATGCATTGAAGAAGAAGGCACGGTCGTGCCTTCCTGGCACAGCCGGGCCGTGGATTTCTTCTTCAGATGAGGCATGACCATTCCTCTCAAGCATGCCCGTGGCATGTAAGTCCCTGACCATGAAACACGGTCGTGCCTCACGGCATGGCCCTAGTGTGTAGAGTGAGATTCCCTTCTATTGAAGCATGGTCGTGCCCTCCTGGCATAGCCCTGACATTGATTTTGTTGGAGTAGAGACACGGTTGTGCCTCTCAGGCACGACCCTAGCATGAGCACCTCTCTTCTTTGCTCTTCTTGTTTAAGCATAGTCGTGCCTCTCAGGCACGACCCTGGCGTGAAGCTTGCTGGAGTAGAGACACGATTATACCCTCCTGGCACGACCCTGGCTAAAATAAAGGCACTGTCATGCCTATGAGGCATGACATGGCTGTAGCTAAGGCATGACTGTGCCCTTCTAGCATGGCCTAGCTAAAGCAGGAGCTCTCCTTTGCTACACCTATGTTCATTTTAGCTCCATTTTTGCTCCAAACATGTCCTATCAATGAAAACAGAGAAAGAGCAGATCTCTGAATATATAGAGTAATTATGTTGATAAAATGATAAGGTAGGGTGTAATAACGTAAATCATGCTCATGGAATATAAGAAGATGTGTGTCAAATAATGTCTAAAAACATGTATAATCTATGCACATCACTAGTCCACAGAAAATGGCTCACGGTAAAGATACCTCAAATCCATTTATAGCTGAGGCTTTGCTAAAAAGCCTGTGAGTATGAATAGATCCACCATAATGATCTATCTAGTCCGCAACAAATGGCTCGCGATAAAGACATTACAATTTCGTTGATAGTTGACCACTTGCTAATAGTGTGCGGGGGATGGTGATGGTGAAAACATACCAAGTTAAGGATACGAGCACTGGCATCAGATGAGTCGATACATGAGAGGAGGATGGACAATGATGCTAGATGGCACAACATGATGGCATGACATACAACATGGAGTCATGGCACGTGGCATGATGTCACCTTTGGATGGAGGGTATGATATTGAGATTGTTGGATGCTAGGTGGCATGGAGCCGCCTATGCTGGATGATGAAGGCTCAGAGGCCGATCGATGCTTGATCTCCCATGGTTTGGGCGGAAGATATGTCATCGACTGGAGTACATCGGATGAGAGATCTATTTGTATGCATGAGATTGATGGTACCCATGTGAGCACTTGTACACCATACCTCAAATTCCCTCACATATATGACACTTCGTCAGACATGACATGTGTCAAAATCTTTGGGTGTTTATATGTAGGTGTATTTCTTTGATGATATATATTTATCTTTCATAAAAAAAATGATTAAAGAGTTGAAGACTTCGGTTGATACTCTTACAAGTCATACGAAGATGTTGGAGAACCAAGTAGCACAAGTGGAAAGCTCAATTGTAAGAACTCTAGGGAAATTTTTGAGACAACCAAAGACAAGTGGCAAGCTCAATTGTAGAACATTGTAATATCAAAAATTTGAGGAGTGGAAAAGTGTTGCAAGATTCAACGGAAAGTATGAAGAATGTAAGAGATGATCTAAGGGGGTTGATGCACCTAGAATGCCTACGGTGGTAGAGGATGAGCTGAGCAAATTAAAGGAACCTAATAAAACATCTTCCTAAACCGTCCGGTGTGGACTTATCAACCACCAATTTCATTTTCACAACGCCTAGCAAAGACAAAGCAAGATGAAGAATTTGGAAAAATTTTGGAGATGATGAAAAAAATTTGCATAGAGGTTACTTGATGTTTTGCACCAAATGTCGCAATTTGCAAAATTTATGAAAGAAATCATCTCCCATAAGAGGAAAATAGAGAGTCATATGACTGTTGCATTTATTGAGGAGTGTAGTATAATTATTCAGAATGAGCATCCTCCAAAGCTGAAAGATCCAGGAAGTTTTTCCATCCCATGCTTCATTAGGGATAAAAAGATAAATAAAGTTTTCTGCGATCTTGGAGCTAGTGTGAGTTTGATGTCATACTTAATGTGCAAGAAGCTAGGTTCAGGGGTCTTACAACTCACTATAATCACCTTACAATTGGCTGACCATTCTTGTCAGTATCCTTTGGGAATTCTAGAGGATGTCCCTATAAAAATTGGCGACATTGTTGTGCCAACTGACTTTATCATTTTGGAGATGGAGGAAGATCCCCATATTCCTGTCATACTTGGAAGACCCTTCTTGGCCACCGTCAGAGTGATCATAAATGTGAAAAATCATAAACTCTCATGTGTGGTGAGAAAGAATAAGTTAGAGTTTGACCTATCAAAGCTATCAAATGATTTTCATGAAGATGACCAAAGAGAGGCAATTTTGATAAGGAGTATCATTTTGAAAGACCTTTGGACACAGAATCGGATATAGATCCTTTGAAATGTGAAGGTATGTGATTCTAGCAAGAACCAATACAAGAGAGGAGTCTTATCATTTTGGATCACTCTGAGGAAGGGAAAGGAACTCCCTCAAAGCCAAAGCTCTGAGTTGAGTTGAGTTGAGAAAGGGGTCGAGCTAAGGACCTTAAACAAATGCTTTTTGGAGGCAACCCAATCTTTTGTTGCTTAGATCTTTGAAGTTTTCTTTCATTAATCTTTAATTTTTATTGTTTTTGATCAAGTTGTTTCATTTTGCAGACCATTAAACAACCACAAGTGACAACTATTGTCAAAACCACAAGTGCACAGCTAAGTCATCAAGTAATAAAAATATCGATCCACAAGGTTTGCTGATTAAGAACTAGTCGAGTTCACAAAGCAAGTTATCTAGATGATTGAAAGTTGTGTGAAGTCACGAATGAGAGCTTGAGAGAGTGAGAGCAAGAGCTTAAGAGAGAGTTGAGAGAATGAGAGAGGTTGGTTGTTAAAAGAGGAAATAGTTTGTAAAGGTGATCCTAGGATTTCGATTTCATTATGATGCTAGTTGACGTACTATAGATTGTTCATTCACTTACCCTCCATGTTTACATTCTTGTAGGGATTCTAACCAAATTACCAGTAGGAATCTATGGAGGTTACACCAGAGTGTTTACACCATTGATCATTCAATGCTATTAAGTAGAAGAGGTAATATAGAAAGTCCAATTAAAGGATTATCCTCTATCACCAAGGGCTCCCCGGTCATATAGTATAGATTACACAAGTCACTTTCTAGCATTAAATTGATGTAAACCTATTAAACACTAATTAGTTAATCCTTTACAGAGAATTGATCCCCATTTTAAGGCGAATAGTCTAGAAAGTCCGGTTAAAGGATTACCATCTGTCACTAAGGACTCTCCGGTCATATAATCTAAAGTCTCTCCTTTACATGGTGATCAATCCTTCACATCATATGCATACACTTTAATCACACATTCATTCAAACACATACTAAGCACAACACACATAGAACAAATCATAAACATACCATAGAACAAAGAAATGGGCAAATTCCTATTTCATACATCAACATCATATCATAATTACTTCTTACATCCTAGATTTTGAAGGACTACTCCATAGCAAAGAAGAAATAATCAAAAGACATGAAGAATGACATTTGACACCTCAAACCATAGAGAAGAGAATGCTTATCAATGCGATGTTGATGTCTTTGGAAGAATCTCCTTGCTCCGGAGGTGGACGGATCATCACAATGGCTCTTGGATGGTGGCTCTAGGGGTTTCGTCTAGAAGGGAAAAACTCTCCTCCCCTAAAAAGGGGATCTAGTGGCCTTTTTATAAGTTCACGCGGGCTTGAATTGATGCCACACGGTCATGCCTTGGAGGCAAGACCGTGCCAAGGCAAAATGTTGGAGAAAAGAACGACCATGCCTCTTTGGCATGATCAAACCGTGGGGGACAAACACGGTCGTGCCTGGGAGGCATGGCCATATCGTGAAGACTTCTTGAATCATTGAGACATGGACGTGAAAGGGCACGATCGTGCCTTTGAGGCACGACCGGGTCATGCCCATTTCTATAATCGCTGGAATGTAAGATGCAATTGGCACGACCGGATGAGAGACATGGTCGTGCCTTTGCGCATGACCTGGTCGTGGTTGGTGCCGGAAACTCTGAAGAGAGCTGCTGAAGAGACACAGTCATGCCTTTGGGCATGGCCTAGACGTGAGAACCGTTGAAGTTGTTGGAGGTTGGTGACTTCAGAGGCACGACCGTGCCTTGGGGTACGACCATGGCCAATGAATGCACGACCATGCCTTGAAGAGGCTGACCATGCTTATTGAGTCTTTCTTTCAAACTTGCTCTAATGTCCATTTTTCTCCATTTAAGCTCAAAATTATGTCCTATCAATGAAAATAAGCAAAGAACAATTCTCTGAACTAAAAAAGTTAAAGTAACGAAATCACATAGAAATAGGTGGTGCAAATGCAAATTATGCTCATGAAATGCAACAAGATATATACCAAACGATGCTTAAAAACATGCATAATCTACACACATTAACAACCAAGGGTTCTAGAGTCTGCCATGGGTAGGTCGTGCCAGCTGGCATGGTCATGCCAAAAATTCTTAAACTCCACAGCGCGTACCACGAGGTGGTTGTACTAGCCGACAGTGTCGTGGCAAAAATTTGTAAATTATTTGAAAATCCATAGAACGCACCACGGGTGAGCCATACCAGCCAATAGGGTCGTGGAGAGGAAATATGCACAACATAGAGGCTGACATGAGCAGGTCATGCTAGACAGCATGACTGTGTCGGGCGAACCCTATATAAAGGATTTGATTGCTACATCCCAAACACTAGTCGTGTCACCATCTCCCCCACCCATGAGCACTAGAGAACGCCCAAATTCTTCATCTTTCTCCTCTAGATCATCTATTTAAGCCTCTTCTTATCCTAAACTTCCACATCTCCTCGCTTCTTGATGTGCATAGATTATATATACTTTTATGCATTGTTTGATGCACATCTACTTATATTTTATGAGCATAATTTATACGTATTGCACCCTATTTCATTATTATGGCATACTTCTACTTTCTTCATTCGGAGATATGTTCTTTCAATGTTTTCATTGATAGGACGTGTTTTGGAGCAAAACGGAGCTCGAATGGAGAGCATAGCAGAAAGCAGAGAAACCAGGAAAAACCCTGGTCGTGCCTCTCAGGTACGACCAAGGCACATGCCTTGCCTCCCCAGGCACGGGCATGCCTCAGATGCAGTAGAAGCTCAAGACCTGACCGTGTCTCCCAGACACGACCGTGTGACTTATATGAAGGAGGCCAAGGCATGGTCGTGTCTCACAGACACAGCCGTGTGTCAATCCTGGGCAAACTTGAAGCATGGCCGTGTCTCCCAGACACAGCCGTGTCTCACCTATAGTGCATCCTCAAACCTGGGTCGTGCCTCACAGGCACGACCGTGCCTCCACCCATCACAGCCTCAAGTCACGGTCGTGTCTCACCTATAGTGCATCCTCAAACTTAGGCCATGCCTCACAGGCATGACCATGCCTCCACCCATTTCAGCCTCAAGTCCAGGCTGTCTCTCCAAGACATAGCCGTATGAGCTAGAAAACAGAGGTCATGTTGGATTCTAGGTAGCCTACAAATAAAACATAAAATAGCCATAACTTTGCATATATTTATATTTTTGGGCTGAATCAACTTCCAAAATGTAAATAACTTCAAGATCTACAACTTTGATTCAGTGTACAATAGAAGAATCTATCATCTAGATGCACTAAAAAGCACGGTCATGCCTCCCTAGCATGATCATGTCACCTACTCCGCCTAGATCTATAGACCAAATTTTAAACCATTATAACTTTTGGCTCGATTGGATTTTTGGACTGAATCAACTCTCAAATTGAAGATAATTTCAAGGGATACAACTTTGGTTCAGATTTTAACTTGAGATAAGGTGATCTAATAGGTGAAAAATCTATTTTGGAGGAGCCAAATAAATCTACCCGATCTGACCATTTGGGGGAGGTATAAAAGGGTCAAGCAAACAGTTGCTTGGACCATTTAGGGTTTGGGACTTCAT
Source organism: Hedychium gardnerianum (assembly GCA_038050645.1). Lineage (NCBI taxonomy): Eukaryota > Viridiplantae > Streptophyta > Magnoliopsida > Zingiberales > Zingiberaceae > Hedychium > Hedychium gardnerianum. Next base: position 11,539,663 of record JBBUKS010000095.1, on the reverse strand, counting down.
CCCTCTCCTTGGGAAAGGGTTCTCCCCTTAGGGGGAAACCCTAGAGCTTCCATCTCCATCCTCCTTGATGATCTATCCTCCTCTGGAGCAAGGAGACTCATCCAAGAAGGCCGACAATACATTGATAAGCATTATCTTCTCTTTTCAATATGTATTGAGTTGTAGAATGTTTAATCTTCATGTCTCTTGGTTGTATTTCTTTCTCTATGGAGTAGATCTCTGATTTCTAGGATTAGGGAGTATTTATGATGTGTGATTAATGTATGAAATATATATATGTCAATTTCCATATTTCTATGAGATGTTTACTTCTTGCTCTATGTATGTTGTGCATTGTACATGTGAGTAATGCATGTAGATGTAAGAGATTTGCCTCTATGTTAAGGTTGCTACTAGACTGGATAATCGGGAGATCCTTAATGATAAAAGATTCTCATTCAACTGAATATTTGTGCCCTTAGTGACAAAGGGCATCGACACTTATTCCACTTTCTAATGTTAAAAGACCTTGACATAGGGATAACCCTTGCTACATAGGAGTAAGTGTGGAGAATAAGAAGATGAACATATTATTGGGACATTAACTAGCATAATAGTGAAACCAAAATCCTATGACCATTCTCCTTGAACTCTTCTCTCTCAACCAACTCTCTCTCTCTCACAACCAACTCTCTTGATCTCTCTCCCCCCCTCTCTCTCCTTCTCAAGCTCTTGTTCGTGACCTCAACCAACCTTCGATTGTCTAGATAACTTACTTTACAAAGTTGACTAGTGCTTAATCAATAGGCTTTGTGGATAAGATAATCTTTTATATTACTGACGATGTTGTCGTACACTTGCGGCTACGTAACACTTCCCGTGATCACACATTCAAAAAAAATCCTCCTTTTGGAATACTTGTTCCATCTTTTGAGAGCTTTCTTGAAGCAAGGATGAAAAGGGAAAGGCGAGGAGAAGCATCCACTTCCAAGGGTAAAGGAAAGGGAAAGGCATGTGACAAAGGTAACAATCCTCTTGAAATTATTTTTCGTGACGATAATCATAAAACACATTTTGATCTTCTTATGAAGCATAAGATTGTGCCCACAAGATATCTAGATGAGCATGTTTTGCAAGTCCTAGGGATTAAGGATGATATATCTTTGTTAATTAGTAGGGCAAGTTGGAACGAATTGGTGAGTATTCGTTGTCCCACTTACTCTAGGACGACCCTTGAGTTCCTTGGAAGTCAAAATTCTGACCAGAGAGATCTGTGGGGAGGAGAAGATCACCTTTGAACTATTTAATGATGAGTATGAATGGACTTTGAAAAAATTCAATTATTGTTTTGGATTTCCTACTAGAGGATAGAAGAATGCCTAAGGATTTTAAAGCCACTAGTTTTTTATGGGAATTGACTGGATTGGGTAAGTATGATCCTTCAAGAGAAAAAGCTTCCCAACTTCAAAATCCCATATTTCGCTACCTCCATAGAGTAATGGCAAATACTATTTTTGGAAGGGGAGATAGTGAAGGGGTTGTGAGGCTTAGTGAACTCTTGTGCCTTAGGTGTATGTTGTATGAAGGGAGTATCGATTTTTGCTTCCATTTTGTTAGGCACCTTGTCAAGGATGGGAAAGCATCTTTTGGGACAATAATGGTTGGTGGGTTGATTACCCACATGAAAGCCTCGGGTATGATTTGAGTGAGTTGGAGAGCATAGAGGGGAGTTCGAGTATTGATATAGAGGTGTGTTTAGCCACTAAGATGCTCATTCGTGATGGAGATTTATTTGCTTTTGTAATGAAAGATCGCCCACCCTTTAGATTGCCAAATATTGAATACACCACTTTCACCAACCCTAAGAATTAGAGGTTAAAGTGAGTCCCACCAATCCCTCCATCTAAGGAGTCATATTTGCCTCCCTTTAAGATGCCCTATGTATCAGTAGTCCACCCTGACAGGGAGAGATCTCCTATAGATAGAGAAGAGCCACCGATATTTAGGGATGAGCCACCCACTTTAAACACAGAACCGACTGGACTTTTTTTTTCTCATTCTAAGTGTCCTACAGGGTCCTTTGTATATGATTTTTTTGATTTCCGTTCTAGCCTTGATAGTATCCATGCAGAGCAGGTTGCTATAAGGTA
>JBBUKS010000095.1:11477595-11491813 GCA_038050645.1 Hedychium gardnerianum | reverse complement strand
ATTTTTTTATTCACTCGAAAAAAAAAATGATTAACCAGATCGGGTAACGTCGGACCTGGGGTGATCGGCCCGGCCCCACGGAAGTTTCCCACGGGCCACCAGGGTAAATCGGGAAGCGCTAATGGAAGCTCATCCAAATGACCAATATTTCTAAGGTCCGCTTCTTATTGGAGGGAAAATTCCCTGCAATATGTCATAGCTGAGATTCGAATCTTAGACCCCTTGATTAATCATTGGAGGAAACATAAATATCAATTATGTGAACGATGGACTAATTGATTTAATTTATCCGGAAGAAGATATTAGCTCAAACTTGAGCATGAAATATAAACACAAATGCAAGAATGCTAACTCTATTGTACATAAATATCAATGATCATGGGACTAATAAAAAATGCAAATTAGGTTGAGAAAAAGGTTGTTAAATCCCTAAAAATGAGTAATGAATAAAGACCAAACGATAGATAAAATTTAAATGACAATAAAACACAATTGAAATTTCAATTAAACATTTAATTGGAGTTAATCGTTCCATCCTCGTCATGTTCACCAACAGCATGAAAAAATTGCTAAAATATGGCATCATTAAGCAACACAAGAAAGTGGCAAACAATTTCGCATCCTAACACTTGAGTCACAAAAGTTGCACGCCTCTCATTTTCAGCATCACACACGCACGCTCCACAGATGCCTCTACCCCCTCAGGCTGTCAAATCATCACATCGAAAATATAAAATTTTAGTATTCTTTGTTATAAAAATATTTCTCTATAATTTTTTTCTTAAATTATACATTATTAAATCATACATCTTTATTTTAAATAATCACACTTATATTACTAATTTTAATTTTGAAGAAAAAAATAAATTTAAAATTTTATTATTATTCTTAAAATAAAATTTTCAAACCTCACGTACATAATAATTTAAATTTTTTTATTTAATTTTTTTAATTTCACAAATCTCTCAACAATCTTACCTTTGGAGATGCCTAAGAGAAAAGACTGATAAATCAGTAGCTAAATGCAACAATCACGCAATTTCTGCATCGACGAGCATGTTATATGCGAACAGACACTTGGTCCAATTTACTTGACCGGCCGAAATAAAAACTATAAAAAAAAATTGATGGTGAAAACCCTAAAAATGAATGAATTATTATTTTTTTATTTATTTAATTGTGCACTCAATGATCGGAACTCACGAAGACGGCGACGCTACTAAAGTCAAGAGCCGCGGACAGCGACCTCTCACGACCCCGAGAGCGGCAGCCCCCCTCAAAGTCACCTCATGCGGCAGCCTCACACGCCGGCAGTTATATATTTTTTTTCCTTAGATTTTTTTTTTTCATTTTCCTTTCTTTCCCGATTCTATCTATCGGAATTAACAAGAGGCTAAAACCTCACGCTCCCGATTCCATCTTTCGGAATTAACAAGAGGCTAAAACCTCACGCTCAACATGTGCCTCGACTTACTATATCACCGTTCCATCGACTCGAGACGCCAGTTTACTTACAAGCTTTCAGTTGCCATACGGTGGCAGGTCTGCTTATGCACTGTGCTTCTCAAACTTTCAAAGCATTTGTCAGAGCTACAGATCCAAATATGATAGAGAATGCCTCACCAACAATTCTGCAGCTGGAACTTCCTTATTGCGAACGAACAGGCTATTACCTAATTCTTTGTAGCTAAAGTTTAAACGTGCAAATTCAAACTCGTGCATCCTTGCGACTCGCTTGAAGCCCATGAATAAACCAGGAAGACATATTATAGGAAAGGTGCTGCATAGCGCAGTTACATAAACAGCTAAACCTACACATTACTTGTAGAACATCCGTCATGCAACCGTCAATCGACTCAACTCGACAAATCAATGAGGTCATTGGGCCAGCTGACCGAATTTCCATTCCAAAGCTCTGCCTAAGGGAAGAGTTGCTATCGAGGCTTCGACGGCTACCTGCAACCAGCATCAGCCCACAAAATCATGGAACATTTGGGTCCCAAAGGGCCTCATTTGCTGTGGATTTGGCTGCCCGCCCTCGTGCTTCAATCCCAGGGTCAACGACACTGCTTCAATGCCACCAATGTCCATTGCATGCTGATAGGTCGCAAAGCTCATCAGGCCATCATCCATACCGGCCAGCATCTCACACTCCTCGACCCTCGATCTCTTATCGCCTTGCCACGGTTCCAGATTCTGGCAGCTCTCATTGTTGAAGACAGGATCCATGGAAGTGCAGCTCATTGGTCCAATACATTGCGGCTGTAGCTTCGAATTGCTGGCGGAACATGTTCCATCGTCTGTCAGGGACCTTGCACCTCTTGGGTCGGTTGAATTGAGATCCATGCCACCCATTCCCTTGGTCTCGAGCATATGAATCTCTTCTATCATAGGTTTCCATAATCTCACTCGGGCATTTATGAACCAGTTAGAAACCTGCAAAGTTGGTAACCAAGATTAATAACTAGTAGCAACTCATCGTGGTAAAAGGCGAAACGCTCGCCCCCAACGAACTAGCAGCAACTCAACTACCATGAGTGGATCATACCACTCGGTAAGGCTCGTAATTAATGAAATGAACCAAGTAGTAAGTCTATTGCATCCTATAGAGAATCCTAGAAATGAAAAACAATACCTGATTCCTCGACAAGCCAGTCTGAGTCGCTAGCATGTGCTTATCTGAATCAGTTGGGTATCTAGAAATGGAACATAAATGAATGCTAAACCGAGTCAATGCTTGGGATATAACCATAAAAAAAAGCATGAATAAGAACACTCACGGGTGAAGGAAGTGCTCAAATAACCAGGCCCTTAGAACAGACACCGCACGCTCTGGTAGCCCCCTCTGTGGCCTCCAAACAGGCTGATTATTGTCCATGAAACCTAGAGTACTGTTTTCACCCATCTTTTGTTTCTGAAGACTTTGATCAAGGTACTTCAGCCGTGCGGTTGCCATAGAACTAGGCAATGAGATGAATTCCTCACCAAGAGCTTTGCTTACATGCCTTATCTGATCTGATATGGCATTCTTTAAACTCCTGAAATGTTTTGAGATGGCCTTGAGGGCCAGAGAAGAGTATGGTGTTGCAGAACTGAGGCCAGCAACAGACTCAAAGGAGGAAACCACCATTTGCATTTGCTGGTGGTACTGTTTGTATCTTCGACATACCTACACAATTGTAAGTGCAAGCTACTGGTGAACAAGTACAGAAACTTCAGTAAAGATACTAGTATGAAGTAGAAAGCAAAACAAGTAAACCAAAATCGATAAGGTCACATCAAATGCCATTGGATGCTTTTTATGGTCTACAATTCCTTCAGAGTTCAAAATTCAAGCTTTCATCCAATAGTGAAAATATAAAAGCACATATCAGAAAATAAAGGACAAAATAGTTCAACCTTCTTAACTAAAATAAGGGACAAATCTATCATCACAAGAAAATAAAATTTAAAGGTTTGAAGGTATGTAATCAAAGCAAGGCAAATTGTAAAAAATAGTGTCAGAAAATTGAAAAAAACAAGGCAAACTGTAAAATTAGTTTAGAGCAGTAGCATCCGTTTAGATAAAACCATAAATAAGCAAACAAAACTTAGTATCTGGATAAACAATAAAGAGAGCTCGAATTAGCCATGCCACATGTATGTCCAAGAATTTTATTTACTATGAACTAATTGGATTACAATCATATTATCTAACTCATGATACTCCATAAGCCTACCATGCTTGCTAAATTTTGATAATATATATATCAAACTTCAAGAAAGCGCAACATTAACATAGTTACTCTTGCACTATAAGAAAGACAAAATTCATTAGTGACTAGAATTTATAAAAATGAAATTATAGCTAGAGGTTCAATAATAAAACACTATAAAAGCCCAACAACCAATCACCATTCCTGCCAAAACTTTTTATTCTGATTATCAACCACATTCAAGATAGCATCATAATTTTTTTATGCATCAACAGCAAATTTTTAGTCACTTAAGTTTTCAATCAACCGCCAATAAGAACACTGACCACTAGATGACCTAATGGATTTAGATTAAGAAATAATACGATTACAAAATATGATTTGGCATTATATCCTTGTACCTATTGAAATATACGAGGCCTACATTTTTTTTCTCTGATAGTTGATGGGGTGTAGAGGTGTTTCCAAATTAAGAGCAAATTTATTGCCTCACTTGAACTACTTTTAAGTAGTGTAACCACAATTTACAATTGCTCACAATAAGTCAGTTCAGGTCATTGTCTATCATGATGTACATAGCAGGCTTCTCATAATTAGAGAGAATCAAAACCTAACATTGAACTTGGACAATCCTGGAAAGCATATATGAAATTTTGAACAATAATACTACTACATTATCTTCAATTCAAGAGATAGGATCTCAGCACAATAAAACTGAGAAATGTCTATTCCTTAGAAGCAGATCAGATTCAAGCAACTTGATGGAGATTCTCAAGTATCTCTATTTCCAAGAGGATTGTAGAAGCAACAAGACGACAAACCCTAAGAATAGCTCATCCTTGATAAAGGAAATTGGCAGTCGAAGGTTTGTGAAAGTGTTGGTTGTTCAACATGAATATTATAATTGTCTGATACCAATCCATATCACCCAAGTGGGATCAGTACTAGCAATGGTCAATTTTATAAAGATTGCAGAAGTTTTTAAAACAATCAGGATTCAAAAGGATTACCTAAAGAAGAGTCAAATTTCACTAAAAAATGATAGAAACAACTGAAATTTGGCCCAATTGATATAAAAAATAGATGAGATTGGTTGAAATTTGTAAGAATTAGATTGATTCCCATTGGAAACTAAAGGATTTAGCAACATGTTATCAGGGCCACTTGGATCTAGGAAAGGCGCGCGAGAAGGAAAACCTTCTTCTCTCTTGAATTTAATTTATTTCTCAACCAAGCATCTAATCTTCACCTTCAAACTTAATAGGAAAAAATTATTGCTGATTTGGATAAACCCTACACACTCGATTGAGTTGAGTGATGTCCCAACTAATCCATATAATATAAAATATGAAATAATAATATTAACATTATTTAATAACTATTGTAATAATATGATTTTAACATTCATTGTAAAACATTTTTAGTATTTATTGTTTATTAGTGATCAACTACATATACAATTAGAGTGATACAATTTTATATTACTAACTAATCAAACTTTTGTTAGTTATACTATGCATTATCTTTAATATATGTTTTAAACTATTTGATATTCGATGACATAAAATATAGATGCTAACATGATAAACGCAATTTGTTATCTCATATACAAACCTTTTCTAAATTTTATTTAACACTTCTAATTTTTCTGATCTCTCATACAATATTACCAAATTTTAATTTGTTTGATCATCTAATCTGGATAACAATATCTATTTTGACAAGCATGATTTCCATGAATATGAAGACTAATTAGGCCTCATAATACTTTTGGATAATTGAAGAAAAACTACAACATACATTGACAACCCAACTAATTCATGACCAGAATTGTGATCATTTCAAGGATTTAGAATAATAGGTGAATATTAAGTCTTAAGAAAATAAACTAGATATTACAAAAAATAATTGAAAGAAGATAAGCATAATGAAATACTACGGATTTATTACTTTATTCATTAATATTGGTCAAAGTTCAAGTCACACTAGGCATATGCATAGTGTCTCTATCCACAACATAAACATACAAGTTACATAAGACTCCCACTAAACAATTTGATTGTCATCATAACCACAATCACATTTTTCTTTGTTACAATTCAAATAGGATTCACCTGATTAATACATGAACAATATAAATGAGAAAAAACCTGCGCATGCACCAACATAAAGCATGATATCTCAAGTTTAACTTTCAATATTCTATTTATGAATCATTTGGTATATATTCTATTGCCATTTAGTTTAAGCAATAATCTACTCATCTGATATTATTTTTTTTACCAATAAGAATAAAACATAGGGAATTAATAATTAGATAAAATGCAATAAAATACAAATAACTAAAACACTTTTTGTAAGAAATTGTTGAACGAAATAAGAAGATTAATTATAAAATTAAAACAGCATTAGAAAGCACATTTCTAAATAGTACATAGACCTACAACCATATTTTCTTATCAAACTATTTTTACACTTGTCGACTTAAATATGTGATGCTACACCTGGATAAAAACAGCAGATATGTTTATAAGTTCAATATGATGTCTGTGTAAAGTAATCAAAATACAAAAGGAAGATAATTAAGGAAGACAATAACAAACTCACAATATTCTCAAAAGGTTTAGAGAATATATAAGCAATTTACTAAAAAAAAAGGAGTCAATCACAATGAGGCAACAATGACTGATGTACAGTAAGGCAACCTGGCCTCCAATTTCTTTATTCGTGCCATGCAAGCTAAGCTATGATTGACTAAAAGTTTTTCTTATACAAGAACAGCCTCTACAAAGCACAGAAGTCGACAGAAAAGAATGAAAAAGATCCTATCAAATCCTAGTCTTCCGACTATTAAATAATGTTGGAAATTTTCATAACTAAACCCTAAACCCTATACAATAACTATTGCATCAATTGTACACCTACAGAGAATATTATACCTAGCAAAGTAGACCTACCAGACCATTTTAAACGTATAGTCAAGATCAATCAATCAATCAGCCAACTCCAAAGTAATGTAATCTAATTATCATAGATGATACGAAGGAAAACAACACATCAGATAGGTATTTGGATAAGGAGATTAGAATTTTTTTTAATCAGTGAAAAGCAAAAATTAGTGAAATCGTAACCAACCTCTTCTTGCATTTGGAGTAGCTTTGTCTTCTTTTGTTGGAATTCCGGACTGTGAATCTTGGAGGAAGCAGTGGAAGTACTCTCGGCATTTTTTTGCTCCACGCGAGTATTCTCTGGCGCCGAGCCATACAATGCCGACGTCGATGATGCACTAGCACAACCGATCGATTCGCTCTCCTTCTCAAACGCCGAATCCAAGGAGCTGTAACACCGTTTTGAGAATTTGGACCCGGTCACTGCGCTGCAGAATTCGTCGAGCAGCAGTTGCGCGGGCCTCAGGAACCGGGAGTTCTTCAAGACGGTCGCGTAGCCAGTGAAAGGCCCCAGAGGGCCGGCGCCGAGGCCCACCACGTCTTGCAGTGATCCACTGTTGCCACCGAATGCTCTATCGCAGACTGAGTTTTTTGGGTACGCGGAGGAAGGTCTTGCCGCAGTGATCGATGCTAGGGTTAATGACAAGCCTCGTGATGCTCCTCCCGCATCGGTTCCTCCAACGCCGATTGATGCATCAACGCCAGTCCACTCCACAGGCACGTGTGCCCTTGCACCCATCAAGGGAGCAGCGCCTCCCTGTGTGTCCCCGGCGTAGCTTGCCAAGAAATGCAGCTTGCCGCTGCCACCGCATCCGTCGACCGTCGACCACGAGCTAGGTGGAGCCTGCGCGATCCCTGACGGTATGTCTGTGGCAACTGTATCGTGGATCCCGGTCATAAAACCGCTGGGTTTGGACTGATGGTAGTAGAGATAAGAGTACGGCGCCGCCCAGTCGCACGTGAACTGCGGAGGCTGGAGGGCGGTGTCGGCCAGGATCATGGCAGCCGAGGGGACTCCTAGAGGAACTTGACCGCCGGAAGGGAAGAATTCGGCGGCGGGGGCCGAGGCTGTGGAAGGAAACATGATCGAGTCGAGACAAAGACCAGCGTCGCGCACGGGGGGTTGGAAGTGTTCGGATTGGACGCGGAGCTTGTCACGGCGGCTCTGTTGAGCGACGTGGGCGTCGGGTCGGAAGCCGCTCATGCCGATCCCGCCGCAGTTAGTGGTGGTGGTGGGTCAAGGGACATGGGTTGGTGGTGGATTAATTTAGGTGAGAGAGTGAGAGGGCCCGAGAAGAGAAAGGGCGATGCTGAGTCTTTTAGAGTCCAATAATTTGTGAGGCTCTATCTATACATCCAATCCACCTGTATCTTCTGCTCCGAATCAAGAGCAAGTACAAAGCAAGATCACAAGATGGCGAAGACGGTAAAGAGAGTGAGAGAGAAAGGAGACCAATAAAGGGATTGCGATGGTAGCTTTGAGGATTCCAATTCCACGCGAGGTATGGCGGAAGCAATCCTGCAACCGGACGCGCAGCAAGAAGATGGGCAGGGCAGGTTGTGGATGTGAATGCGGATGTAGATGAGAGGTGAGGACAGGAGAGGAGAGAAGAGCTTTTATATGTGACTTGCTACAGGCCATTCACGACAACACTATCCTTCACTCGATCCCCTCCCCATGCGAGCACACTGTTTGTATGCGGGCGCAGAGTAGACATTGATCTTTCTTTCCTCTTCCGCTCATCATTTCATTAGCAAAAGCGCTTCGTGGTTAGCGACGGCAGCCGCAGAATGCCATGAAAGGGGTAAAAAACACGCAGTAGAGAACAAAACAGCAGGGAATAACACTGCTTTCTCTTTCTCGATGGCAGAGGGAGAGAGAGAGAAAAGGAAAGCCAAGGCGAGACGCAGGCACCAAAAGATCTCGAGCCATAACGTTGCTGATGGACGGCCGAGATCGAGTCTCCGTTGACGCCGTCCGTGCCCGCGCCGTTAAATAGGCGCCTGTGCAACCGTCCCCACCCTCACACGAAACTGCCATCCTCCTCTCTCTCTCCCCCCGGATCGCACCCGAGAAACAACGACGTGGGTGGACTCGAGCGGCGGGTTGCGGACTCCCGGGGCCACTAATTCGGCGAAGGATGACGTCGTGTGAGGTGGGTCCCGGATTACCATGAAACGGGGGGCGACTCCACCCAAGCTGCAGAGATCTTTTGCTTCCCGGTCGAGTCTACGTCTTCCACTCTTAGCTTTTTCCAATTCCCGATGAGCTATCTATCGCCCCGGCCACTGTGCTTACACGTACGGACACACCCCTCCCTACTTCATCTACGACTGGCTACAAATACAAACATGAGTCACGCTGCTTCTCCGATTCACTATCGTTTGCTTGCCTAAACTCCAGCCGGTTAGCTCTGCTCCACTCCACTGCAGCAGGATTGCTTGCTCAGCTAGAGGACATATTATTTAGTAGCAGCCGTGGCAGTGATAGTGGTAGCGGGACTTAATGCTATCTGCTGCCTTCTGCCTTCTGCCTTCTGCCTTCTGCCTTCTGCCTCGGCATTGACGAGCGCAGAGTTTAACTCGCTGTTCCGAAGCAGAGTGAATTGACCGTGAAGGCGACAGCGTAAGGAATATGGACGAGGTGACCTTAATCTGACGCGAGGCGTTAATGATATCAGCCAGGAGAGATTAACCGAGTAAGAGAAGGTAGAGGGGCATTAAATTGAGTGTAATGATTAAGAAGGAAGCCTGGGAATGTGAAGTGGAGGAGTGGGGAGGACAGTGAGCGGAATAGAAGGAAGGAATCGGCTTGACCGCCCAATGAATGCGGTGAGCGACTTGCGTTGCGTGTGGATTTAATGCGCATTGACTCGATTGGACGGCCGAGATATTATGCGTGTCGGGGGGCTCATGATATGCTGCAATTTTCAGAGGGCCCAAATGTAAAACTCACGAATCAAAAATCAGTAATTAATCACGAAAATACTTTCTTAATAAATAAATTAGTTAAAATTGAAAAGGTATTTCTTTATTCTATTTTTATTAAAAAAATATTATACAAATTATTCTAATTTATTAAAATTAATTGATAATTTTTTTAATTGGCATCGTATATTCAAATTTTCATTTCAACTAATCTAAAATGATCGATCTAATTCTATGAAAAAAATTTACTGGTCACTAAGGTAAATTAGAGAAATGCATGTGGAGGTATATTCTGACAGTTAGCATTCTTGGCTAATCTATCCATTAAAGAGAAATTCTTCAATAATATATCATAGTTGAGTCTCGAATTTTAAATGTCTGATTTATTATTGAAGGACTTAACTACGACATCATATTCCCATAGGCAAAATGTAGTATCTATTTGTGCAACCAACACATAGTTTTAATTTAACTAAACTTATTTGTATATGATCGAAAAAGCATTAGAGAGGGGATGAATAACGCACGTAACTTTTTCACTTTTTCATAAAACACGAGAGATCACAAAGTGGAAATAGAAAAGATATAAATATAAGTACCGCGGGAGAGTTTTGATGTGATCAACCGAGTTAAGTTAGGTCATGTGTATTTGATGTCTTGTGTCTAAGTGTATAGGAACTTAGGAACACAAAAAGTTGAACGAAAGACGCAACGAGCGAGAAGAATGACAAGGGAAGGGAGTCGACGGGCTTGATGCATCCGAGGGATGAAGAACTGCGGAAGAGTACACCGGTGGAGCGAGAAAGACGTACGTGGTGCATCCGAGGGACGAGAAGTTGGGGAGGAAGCCTACTCGAGGAAAAGACCTGAGTTGAGTTCGAATGTGCTCAACTCTGGACAGCTGGATCATCACCCAAGGCGAGGGGAGTTTGAAAATAGTCAACTCGAAAGTTGGTCATTTGAGGTGCCTCTATTAAATGGAGGCACCTTGATGTAAAGAAGACTCGAGGTGCCTGTGTTGCTTGGAGGCGCCTTGGATGAACAGTAGTCGAGGCGCCTTAGCTCAATGGAGACACCCTCATGCAGACAAACGGTCGTTGCAGCGGATAGCAGTGGGAATCCACGTCAATGACGATGGAGGCGCCCCAAGCAATGGAGGCACTCCCATGACTGTCATGTCAGTAGATAACTATTGGAGTGGATGATGACTCAGCTCAATGGAGGCACCCTCAAGCGATGGAGGCGCTCCCATGACTGTCACGTCAGCAAACGATCAAATTGACCAGATTGCTATAAATAGAGGTCTTATTCTCTATGTTGAGATAACACACTCAATATTCGATTTCCAACTCTGTGCTTTTCATTATTTGGGCTTTTAAAGTTTATAAGAGACTACTTCGCCTTCACGAAAGAGTTTTTTAGTGCTTTCATTTGTCTTGAATTAACAACCACCCAAGTTGTAACCAAGTAAACCTCTGAGTCTCTTACTTTATTTTTATGTTATTTATTTTTGTTAATTAATGTTTGTGTCCTTGCTAAGTAAGAAGCAAGAGAAAGTTATATTTTCGATTTACAGGTTATTCACCCCCTCTAGTCGGTCAACCCGATCTAACAAATGGTATCAGAGCAGGGTCGCCTTAGAAGGACTAACCGCCAACTAAAGCAACAAGAAGATGGTCGGTTCAAGTATTCACTCGCCAAAGTTCGAGGGGGAGTTTGCACTGTGGAAGCGATAAATAGAGGTATTTTTCAAAACCGATTTATATATTTTACTAACAATTAAGTGTGATTTTGAAGCACCTAAGGACGAGGACGGAAGAGATAAAGAAGAGTATCTTTGGACCAAGAAGCAGCAGACTGACTTTGTGGCTAATGAAAAGGCATAATTCCATCTATTAAGCGTTCTACCACTCTAGGAAGTCAACCAGATCGGTGCATATACTTTGGTCAAAGAACTCTAGGAGAAGTTTCTGGAGCTTCATGAAGGAACCTCGGAGGTCAAGCTAATAAGACTAGATCTACTCCGACATCAACTAACCAACCTACGAATGAAAAAAAGGAAAAAAAAAAAAAGTGGCTCAACTGCACGCAAAACTCAAGGAGTTAATAACTGGACTCACCAACCTCGAGGAAATGGTAACGAATCGGGATTCACTAAGGTACGCTTTAAATGCATTTCCGAGAACACCAGAATGAACGTCAATTGTAGACTTCTACTATATCTCCAAAGATCTCGAGATAAGTACTTTATAAAGTTTATTTTCTACTTTTGAATTACATGAATCTAGATGTGTAAGCTCAAGAAAAAAAAGGAGCCAAATTAGAGCCTAGCGCTAAGAGCTAAGAAGAATGAACCAAATTCAGAGTCTTCTCTCGACGAAAACGAGGAAGCATTTATGGTAAGAAAATTTTCAAAGTTGTTTAAATCTAACAACTTTGATAAGAAACATGCAACAAAGCTACTTCGGAGGAAGAGAAAGATAAGATGCTACAACTACGATGGGGAAGGGCATATCAAGGACAATTGCCCAAAATTAAAAGACAAAGGAAAAGAAAAGGATAAAGACTTGAGAAAATCTAAGCAGAAGAACCTCAAAACTACGTGAAGCGAATCGTCATCATCCGAGTTCGAGACAGAAGAATACACCGGACTAGCACTAATGGCTAGCCACCAAGATTCAGACGACGAAGACACCTCAGCAGAAAGAATCAATGAAGGGGGAGCGTCCAACTATGAATATGATACGATAAGTGAGGTACGATTCTTGCCTTCTAATAAATGTATGATGCTATTAAAATGCTAAGTAGATCATTATGCAAATTGCGGACCAAATATGTGAATTCAAAGAATGAATATGCATGCTTATTAGAAAATCACGAAAAACTTAAAAATTCAACTTTAAAAGAATTGATGAAAACTCAAAAACAAAAGTTAGAAGAGTTTTCCAGAAATTTTAACTTATTTTTTCATACTCCTGCAAAATCTATTAGAAATATTGACCTTAATTGGTATATTAGAAATCACAGGAGTCAAATTAAAAGTTTTTTAAATTTTGATATTCTATAAAAATACTTGATAAATCAAATAGGTAAAAATTTGTATTGGGTACCAAAATCTGTTCTAGCCTATTAAAATATTTTTACTTGCATGCTAGAAAAATAAGTTGCTTGAATTATTAATATTTTTTTTGCAAAATTATCTTTCACAAACTTTTTGTTTGAATTTTCTGTGTTAAATTTTTTCTATGATAAACATATATGTTATCTACTATTAGAAAACATTTCAAAAAATTTTGATAGTTATATAATTTTCTATAAATTTTATAACAAAATTTGATTTTTTAAAATATAATTTTTTTGGAGATTAGTTTTTTAAAATTTTGATTTTTCTATAGATAACCATTAAATTTTGAATGCTCATAAAAATTTACAAGATTTGTTGACATTAAATCATATTTTAAAGTATTTTTCTTCAAAAATATCTCATTCTTTAAAGAAAATTATTTTCTCATTATAAAAAAAGTTATTTTCTCATGAAATTTTTTACTTTTATCAGATTGATACTGTTTAAGATTCTAAAAAATTTTCAAGATTTTTCGAAAATTAAAATAATTTTCAAATTATTTTTGATAAATATGAGTTTTATAACTTAAAACAATTTTATTTGCAAAGTAAATTCAGTAAAAATACAGAACCATTGATCATCTATGTACAACCCATAAGAACAAAATTTAGATTTTTTTCTCCATTATTTCATTTTTTTTTTCTATATTTTTGATGTGATCAAAGGGGGAGAGTAAATAGGAGTTAAGTTAAGGGGGAGATTATTACAAATTTTTTTTTACTAAATTGCAATATTTTTATCATGTAGTTAATTTTTATAAATTAATGTTTTGTTTACCCTAACTTTAACTTGGGTTGATGCACATCAAAAAGGGGGAGATTGTAAGTATCCCGGGGGAGTTTTGATGTGATCAATCGAGTTAAGTTAGGTCCTGTATATCTGATGTCTTGTGTCTAAGTGTGCAAGAACTTAGGAACACAAGAAGTCGAGCGAAAGACGCAGTGAGCAAGAAGGATGACACAGGATGGGAGTCGACAGGCTCGGTGCATCCGAGGGACGAGGAGCTGTGGAAGAGTACATCGGTGGAGTAAGAATGACGTGTGAGGCGCATCTGAGGGAGGAAGCTTGCTCGAGAAGAAGGCCTGAGTTGACTTCGAATGAGCTCAACTCTGGACGGCTGGATCATCACCCAAGGCAAGTGAAGTTTAAAATTGGTTCACTTGAAAGTTGATCATTTGAGGCGCCTCCATTGAATGAAGGCGCCCTAATGAAAAGAAGGCCCGAGGGGCTTCTGTTGCTTGGAAGCACCTCGGATGAACAGTAGCCGAGGCACCTCAGTTCAATGGAGGCGCCCCCATGCAGATAAAATACCATTGCAGCGGATAGCAGTGAGAATCTGTTGGTGCAGGGAGCACCAAAATCAAAGCTATGTTTTGATGTTGTCAAAAGTTTAAAGTTAAGTCTTATTGTTATCTGATGAACTAATTGTTGGGGTTGCAAGGTTGTAAACAAAGTCCCACATTGAAAATACATGGGAAAGATCATAGGCTTATAAGGGAAAGATCTCTCCATTGGTATGAGGC
>JBBUKS010000095.1:11414770-11438089 GCA_038050645.1 Hedychium gardnerianum | reverse complement strand
CGACGCCGGCGGCTAAAATGGATTCAGAGGACCGTGAAGTAGGGGAAAGAGAGGAGAGGAAGACACAGTCATTTGAGTCAGCGAAAAGAGAGAAGAAGAAGAGAAGCAGCAGGATTTGAATTTTTTGGGGGAATATTTTCGCTAAAAGACCGAGAAATAAGCGCGCGCGGAGGAAGAGAGAAAGAAGAGAAGAAAAAAAAAATAATTTTTGCCACGTCACGCTTCCACGTTGGCTGTCGCCCACGGTCGTGCACATAGAGGTGTGCAGGATATCAAATCTATATATATATATATATATTTAATAATAAATAAAAAAAAGATATCATCGATTTAATAAAAGGAACATTTTTTTCTAGATCTTTTATAAATAAATTTAGTCATTAATTTTTATTTTTTTTACAATTTAATAACCCATGCAAAAATTTGTTTATTTTTTTTAGTTTAAATTCCTTGATTATTCAGTTTAATCATTATATTATTGTCTTGAAGGTTTCTTTATTAATAGAGAAGTACTATTAGGAATATAAAATTTAAAAAAATGATATAAAATTTGATGTAAATAATTTTTTAATAAAAAATATAAAATTTAAAATAATAATTAATTTTGATGTGGATGCTCTAATTACTTTACAGGACCCAAATAAACTGGTGATTTAGATGGAAATGAACATTAGTGTTTTAAGAGTAGTCTGGTCTAGGACCCTAACTGGATAAGCCTCAACGAACCGATGACGCAATCCTAGCCATCAAATCCACGATCCACGGTGCACATACGTTCTTATTTCGTTTATAGGTGTACACTGTAGCGCCTTCGCCTTGTCGTCTCCGAGGCGAAAGAGGGAGCGCCTTGTGGGCACGCGAGAGGGGCGAGTCAGCTAGGGAGCGGCCGGAGCGCTCGTATGTCTTTCCTTCTCTCCTCCTCGCACCATGTCGTTGCCTCCTCTTCTTCGTCCTCTCGTTCGCGCCTTTGCTTCTCGTCTCCGTCTTCTCCCTCATTTCCGCCGCCGTCGCTCGCGTTTCCGGTGAACAGAAGGAAAAGCTACCGTCTGAGGCTCGCGTGTGCCAAGGATTCCGACACTGTTGCCTCCGGTGGCGATTCTAAGCCCTCTAATGGCAACCTGGTATCTTTTGCCCCCTTGTTTTCGCTGCTATTGATTGCGAATTGGGAGTTTCGAGGTGATTGTTTTAGTTTCCGTGGCCTTTACTCGAATTTCCTTGCGTCTTGGCTCCTATTAATGATTAGCATCGTTGTTTTCAGTATCGTGCTGCCGTGTTAGCAGTGAAAGTAGGTGTTTTGCCTAGGTAGATTATGTATGCCTTCCTGTCTGCATTGGAGGAATATATGCTGTTGATGAATTTGTGCAAAAAGGAAAAATTACATTTTTTGGTGTTTGACTTCTTTGAAGATTTCTCTTTTGCCCTGTTGTTCGTTTGGAATTTTTCTCTCTTAATGATTATTTGATAAGAGAATGGAATAAGTAACAATAATTCATCATTTATCGAAGTAGGAAACAATTATTTTTCCTTTCTACTATTCAACCTAAAGTTGTTTATAGCGACAGCGAGCATTTTGTACAGGAAAAAAATTTCTCATTATTCTTGCTGCAAGTGGGCAGGATTATTAGTTCATCTTAGCTTAATATCAGAATTGTATTCTAACGCCTGCACTCATGACTTTGGCTTTTGTTGCACCTAGACATTCTGTGGGATTGGGAGTTCACTAGGACTCTTTCAGTTATTTTGTGTTGCATCTGGACTTTCGTCACTAAGAATTTTATCAATCCAACATGATTTCTTTACTAGATCGTAGATGAACACTGAGATAATGGAATCAGGATCCAACCTCATAGTGAGTTATTTGGTTCTATATATTTCATCAAAGTGACAGAAAACATTGTAGTGCTCATAAAAGACAAGCCATTGGTAGTAGCAGCCACAAAAGTGCATTGTCGGAAGAGGAGCTATACCCAGTAGCAAACTCCAGGCAAACAAAGAATCAGTAAAAAGAGAAGAGGGGAAGACGAGCCAACAAACTTTGCTACTGTGTTTCTATTTGCTAGATTATATGTATACAAATCTGTGTTTTTTTTTGTTGCATCATTAGTCAAAATTGATACAAAAGTACCAAGAATTGTCCCAAGTTTAGCTGAAAATGATTGAGATTATGTCAGGTCTTGACAAAAATAGTGTGGCAGAAGTGTGTCTCATATCTCTCTGTACTCATTTCCATATCTCAGTCAAATATTGCAAGCTTCTCATGATAGACCTATGTACTAAAAGAGTTCAGGTCACCTTGGGCTTTTGAAAGTGATAAAATGGTCATTCTCGGTACATTAACTTTTTTTTTATAATGATTTTCACTGTTGATTTTTCTTATGATTTTTATCAATTTAAATTTTATCACCTTGTATTTGCGTTTGTATATCAGTGTCTTTTTTTCTCTTAATATACGTGGGTGTATTCTGCTAGTTGCCTTATTCACTAAACAACTGTTTACCCATCAAGTACATGGCTTGTTTATTTGGAAATACAAGCTATTCCATGGGTACTAACATGGCTGCCTGTGTCTATATCCACTGCATTTTTCTTCTGAGCAACCAAACTTTTGGTGCTACAATTTCTGTGCATTATGAGGTTAGATTGGTTATCACATCTGGCAACAATAGGCAGACCTTATAGCTAAAGTTATATTTTTTATCTTTGAAGGTGTAATTTGTATAATTGCTCTAATTTCTTATGTTTAGTGAATACTTATGTTTCTTAAACAATATACATGTTGAAACTGCACTATTAGGTATGTGGCTCGTAATTCGATAAGGAATGATTTGGGTATGTAAAGTGAACATTGGCTGTAATATGTGCATGCTCATTGAATTTGATTAATTCTGTTTTTTTGAATATTCGTAGCCAAAGAGTCGGAGGGATATTCTTTTGGAATATGTAAGAAACGTTCAACCTGAGTTTATGGAATTATTTATGAAAAGGGCACCACAACAGGTAACCCATTATCCATTATTTTACAAAACACTTTTGTTTATATAACTTATGAAGCTATCAGATTCATTTGTTAACTGTTCGAAATTCAGTCATACTATCTAGTTAACACGTGTGTCTTTGATGTTCTATTGTATACTCATTGCTAGTTCTTTTTGCTCTTGAAGGTCGTTGATGCCATGCGTCAAACTGTGACAAATATGATAGGAACACTTCCGCCTCAGTTTTTTGCAGTAACTGTTACTACGGTACTGTATTGCAACTTTTCAAATTTCCTTATCAGTTTCCTCATCAGCAAACTTAACAAAGTGTTTGTGCATGTTGATAACCTTGTAGTTTTGTGCAGTCATGACTATTCTTTCATTTAAATTACTATTATTTTACTTAGTAGACACGCTAGCGTAGTGTAATTGTAATCTTGATAGTTCTGTGAAGTGATGAAAGTGATTATTTATTGCTGAGTATTGTGTATTTTGTTCTAATTACAGGTAGCAGAAAACCTGGCACAACTTATGTATAGTGTTTTGATGACTGGTTACATGTTTAGGAATGCACAATACCGTTTGGAATTGCAGCAAAGTGTAGAACAGATTTCCCTTCCTGATCCAGAAGAGAAAAATGTGAGTCTTCTTATCATTGCTATGTTGTTATTTTTTGCAATATCTACTTTGTCTCAAGAATGTCGGTTTTTTTACTCAGTTTGGCAGACTATGCTTTTGGGTTACCGATCTATATGACATTTGTTTCTTACTTTTTTCACATCAGTCTGAATTAACTATTTCACAGATCTAGAAATTCTAAATATTTTGAATGGCTTATCCCTCTCTAGTATAGAGCTAGATGAGAAGACTAATTGAAGGATTTTCGTTGATTGGGTGGAAACTGAAGTCAAGCTAAAGGATTTGCAGTTTCTTGACACGCCAAACAAAATCACCATGATTAGACAAATTATGGTTGTTTCCAAATTAATGGGCGTGTATAACATTTCTATTTGTAATGATTCTGTAAACCATTTATAACTATTAAGTGTTTTTTCAATCCAATTAGAAACTTACTCATCAATAGTCTCTTAATGACATTAGGATTTGGCTATTGTCATGCAGAGCTGCAACAAGTGGAGCTGAACCTAGCTTTAACTTTCTCAGGTTTATCTCAGGAAATGCTTGAGAAACCTGAGCCTGATACCTTTATGAAGTTTTAACCCGAGTTCAGCTTTATCTAAGCATGCTTATGAAGTGTTTATTATTTCTTTTAGTTTACTGTCACGCTAACTGTTTACTTCATCTCTTCCCTGTCTCGAGGCTTTTCTCAGAGAAATCTTCCCACTGATCTGTCATATAATTTACCTCTTAAAATGGTGCAGAAGGATTCAGATCATGCACATGGTACACAGAAAAAGGTGACTGGAGAAGTTATCAGATGGAACAATGTAACTGGTCCTGAAAAAATAGATGCTATAAAATACATAGAATATCTTGAAGCAGAAATAGAGGAATTGAATCGTCAAGTTGCAAGGAAGTCTTCAAACGGACACAATGAACTTATGGAGTACTTACGAAACCTAGAACCTCAAAATATAAAGGTATGACTATTTATCAAATGCTCTATTTGTCACTCTTGAAATTCTGTTAAAAAACATATTTCAAAATATGTATTATTAGATCTTTTTGTTCATGACTTATTGCAAAATTTACCTTTCATTGTAGCTACTTTTGCATCTTGTTATCTACCTTTTATTGGTGTATAATGTTTATGCCCAAAGGATGACACAACAAAACACTTGCTTCCTTGTTACTTTCAACATGCACCATGTCTTTTCTTGAACATTTATCAACCTATATTCTTCTAGATGTAATGGCAATGCATTTCTTCCTATTTCTATTCTCATTGTTCTACTAATCTATCTAATAGAGATCCTACCACCTTGGATTTGTGCATACTTGCCCTCTTGTTAAACATTCCACAAGTAAAGTTTTGTATGTGCACACTTGTTCTCTTGTTAAATACACTCAACTGGCACTCATTTGTTTCCCGTCTATATGAGCCATCATATTTCATATTTTCATTTATGGGTATCCCACAAAACTTTCAACAATTTTCTTAAAGCATTTTGCAGTAGTTTGGTATGCTAGAGGAACTGCATTGTTTATACAATTTTATATAATTACCATCTTGATTCATTAACATGATATCACCATTATTCAGTAGCACTCTTCTTTGTGAAATACATTAGAAGATACTATTTGATCTAATCTCAGCAAATTGTTTAAAAGGTTTTAGTAAGTAGTTTGTCATGATCATTCTATTCTGTCACAAACCTGTTAAATTAGGTGGCTATCACATTTAGGTTCCTTACAATAGATGGGTTGTTTGTGCCCTTGGATTGACATGAATGCCTGCCTCAGTCTGAGTACTTTATGTTTTTGGCTAACTGCTTATCTATACTGTTTTGGTTCTGCCTTCATGGCATTGATAGATTAGGTGGTCATACTAAAAACTGAAAAACAGCTCAATACAACTGAAGCTGCTTGTGGGGTTCATACAAAAGTAATTCTACAAGACAAGATTAATTATCACGCTATTTTGGAACTTTGTTACTTTGCCACTCAAAACAGAATGATAATCTATTTTTGCTTTTTACTGGAAGTATGAAGACGATGGATAGAGGTATACAATAGATGATTTAATACAATGAAATAAACTTAAATGGCTTTGATTTTACTCAAGATATGAACTACTGATTCAGAGGAATTCATATAGCCTACTCTGAATAACTATTTGTTGTTGTTTGTTTGAAACATTACATGAATTGAATGGACTAGTTGCTAGTGATGATAATTGGCATTATTAACATCTATGGGAATTCACATTATTATCATCAAACACCCATTTTCCACTGGTAACATTGCCTACATCGAGCAATCTTAATGGATGTATGATCTACTGTGGTTGGGGTTGGTAGCTATTGTGGAACCCAAAATAGGTAACAGCTTTTTTTTGCGTGATTGTAGCTTGGTTGTCGATTAACATTTCTATTCCAGCACTTAACTATATCACAATATGTTGGCTAACCATGTGGTTGCCCTATTTTAACTTTCTAATTGATAAAATCCAAATATTTTAATATCAGAATTTATATATTTTATGAAGAATTTATATTTTACAAGTTTATATATTTTTTTCTGATATTTCTGAATTACTTCCAATTAATTTTTTTGAGAGTTTCTTATCTTTCTTATTTTAATTTACAAATTTATGTTTCAGTTTTATTCAAAGCATGACTGATGTCCCAAGGCGGGTCAACAAGGCAATGTTTATGTTTATATTTTGTCGTAAATTATTGTAAGATAGACTAGAGAGGTGCACCACCATTTTCTTAATTAAAACTACCATACTAATGTCCACACATTTTGTATTTCAGAAAAATGAAAGATAAGCTACAATAAATGAAAATGAATTTGATCATACACATCATACTGATTTGATTGGAAATATGGTGGTAGTTTAGCTGGAGACATATCTGCAAGTCTGAAAAAACTATTCTCAACTAATTGTACCTTGAAAACTTATCAATCTACAGTAGTTAGGGGGGATTTATATTAGAACTATTTAATTTTCACTACAGAATATCATCAACTCAATTTTAAGGGAGGGAGCATTGGGGCCATGCTTAGGCCCAATGGGTCCCTTGTTACGCCAATTTACATGGTCGAATATCAAAACATGCATGAGTAGTTTGAATGACCTAACATTGATTGCAAGTTGAGTCTTTGGTTCCCTGCATTTGGTAGAGACTGAGGTTTTCTGTAGTCCTAACATTGACTCTTTATAATATGCTAAGAAGTTATGTAGTCTTAACGTTGACTCTTTGTAATATGCTGAGCATCTGCACGATCACTGATTTTATGCAATTTCTGCAGGAACTGACAAGCAGTGCAGGAGAAGATGTTGTTTTTGCTATGAATACCTTTATAAAACGCCTTCTGGCTGTTTCTGATCCTGCACAAATGAAGGTTAGTATTGTTTATGATTTCTTGATATCTTTCATGTTTCATTTTGCATGGTTAGATCTACAGATGCGTGTTTGGTGTAGTATTACATTGCGTGATCAATTTCATTCTGGAAATTCTCTTACAACCCTTATATCTTTGATTGATCAAACTGCTTCTAGCATACACGACTTCCAACTGCAAGAGGAAGAGAAGATCCAATTCTCTTTCCAAGATGTCCTTCCTTTAAGACGACAGCTCTTGTTGGAGGCTATGAATCCTATCACTTCTCTCACTAGTTCCATAAGTAACTTTGCATTTTTAATATATTATCTCACATGTCCCACGGTTCATATCGTGCATTTTAAGTTGAGAATGTGCACCTCTGTCCTTATCAGTGAAATGGATTTTGTTACTTCCAGAGTTATTATGCGCCTGTTAGGCATTCATCTAGAGATTTTTATGAAACATAAGTTTACAGACAAGAAAAAAAACTACTCTTAAGGTTTTCATGGATATTTTATATTTCTGGTTCTATTTTTTCCAGTTCCCTTCAGAAAAGATCTGCTCCTGTTGTATGTATGAATGAATGTGCAACACTTGCCATATTCTATCTCTTACACAAATTACTGCGAAATACCTCTTATTTAAAGGAAACTTCATATTAGATGACTATCTGATGAAGCATTGTCTCTCATGTAACAACATCATTCTCAGTAGCAAATACTATCGCTCCCATGACTAAACGATAAATAATTGTATAGTGACTGTAAACTTTAGACATTGGTGGTTGTTTATGAATTTGTTTTGTGGTGAAAATTAGTGGATAAATGAAACTCACCTCATAATGAACTCTGATTGGCAGGAAAATTTGGAAAATTTAGGAGCTAGTAACATAACTAAGTAAACAAGTATCATAAAACTGCTATTGGCAAGGTTATGTTTTCTTGATACACTTGTCTTCGATTTTAAAGCTTACTTCTTCAAACTGTGTATTGTCTGTGAATCCTTTTCATCGCCATAATGAAACCAATGATTATGCTTGCTTCTTTCAGACCTCAGTGACAGAAACAAGTGCTCCCCAACTCGCTAATCTGCTTTATTGGTTGATGGTAGTCGGATACAGTATTCGCAACATTGAAGTTCGCTTTGACATGGAAAGAGTACTCGGCGCTTCCCCAAAGCTTGCGGAGTTACCACCGGGGGAGGGCATATGAAGCTGCTGTAAATTCATGAAAGCCAACAATGTGCACCTCCAAGGCAAATCATCCAAAACCAAGGTAATAATGTATCGACCTATCTTTCACGCTGTGATCGAACATCGCATGTAAGGATGGGCCTTGGGGGAAAAAGATACTGTTTAGATACAAATTTACAAATGAGATTGGAGTTACAACAGTCTTACTAATGTGTTCTTTTTTGTTCCTCTTGGGATAATCTTTTTGTAGCAATTTAAGTACAAATACTAAAAGAGTTGGCATTCAAAATAACTTTTGCTCTGGCAGACATTTCCAATTGTCAATATATTAATTCTATTTAGTATTATTTTAAAAACATTTACAATATTTAAATGTGAATTTTCATAAAGTATTTCAGGAACAAATGAAAGTCCATGTCCTTGCAATTTTATAAGAAAAGACAAATTGTCCAAGAAAACAATTTGTTAGATCTATATATTTTCAAATAATAAATTTTAAATAAAATGTCTAATGTATTAGAATTTGTATTTTTTTAAAAGTAAAAAATTAAAAGTGCATTTTTAATTATCAAAATGTCTCTTATTTTCAAAAAATGTCTTTTACCTTTAAAAAGTTAGAAGAGCATTTTACTATATATTTTTTTATAATAAAAATATTTTTATGTTATAACAGTCTGGAATAGTTGTTATAATATATAAAAATAAATTGATTCAATTCTGTTATGTTTTTTACTAATTTATTTAAAATTATTATTATTTTTTTAAAAATAATCAAAATTAATATAAAATTATTATATAATAGTGTAACATCCATTAATTTTTCGTTAAGTCATTTACTTTTTTATTATGATTTTGATCGTTTTAAAGTAATTTTATCAAAATTAAATATATTTTTAATATAAAGTACCATATGTATAATATTTTTAATTAAATTAAAAAATAATTTAATTTTATATTAATTTATGCTGAAATAAGGATATTTTAAAAATACATACTGTTTTTGACGTTTTAAAAATAGCACCCTTTTCATAACAAATGAATCTCAACTTTTAGAGAATCATTATTTATCTACAGAATAATAAGAAGGTTACAATTAAAAGATCCTTTTTTTTCGTTTGGACTTGGACTTGAAGGCCCATTTGGTTCGGGTTTCCCTTCAGCTCGAATTTGATCCGATAACCCGAACAGACGTTCCTAGAAAGTAGAAAGCGAAGGTGCGAGAGACTCGTCGCTCACCGATCTCGAACAAACCCTTCCTCTGCAAGGAAAAGACGACCGATCAAGGAAAAGGAAGCGTTCGCGCCTCCCACCGAATCCCTCCGCCCGGCGGCGATGGCTCCTCCACCGTCGGCTTCGGAGCCCAGCATCCAGCAAGTTCAGCAGTTCCTCACGAATTCCCTGTCGCAACGGGGACCGTCGGCGTTGCCCTACGCCGAGGACGTGAAGTGGCACATCCGCCAGCATTTGGTCGCCCTGATGGGGGACTTCCCTTCCCTCCGCCCACGCGCCTCCTCGTTCACCCACAACGACGGCCGCTCCGCACACCTCCTCCAGGCCGAGGGCACTATGCCGATCTCCTTCCGCGGTGCCGTGTACCACCTTCCCGTCGTCATTTGGCTCCTCGAGTCCTACCCGCGCCGACCTCCTGCCGTCTACCTCACTCCTACGCGCGACATGCTCGTCAAGCCTGGGCACTCTCTCGTCGACCCTTCCGGCCTTGTCCGCGAGGACGCGGTCCCCTACCTCCGCTCTTGGGTCTACCCTGCTTCCAACCTCGTCGATCTAGTCCGATCTCTCTCCCACCTCTTCGGCATCGATCCCCCTCTGTACACCCGTCCGAGCCACACGCCCTCTCCTCCCGCCCCTTCCCCCTCTCCCTCCTTCTCATCTCCATACGGCAGCGGTGGTGGTGAGTCTACACGTTTTCCTCCTCCCCCTTCGTCGCAGGCCCACTTCTCAGCTCGCCCAACCGAGGACCCCTCTGAAGTCTACCGCCGCAATGCTATCTCCAAGATCCTGGAGTCCGTCCGTGCTGACATGGCCACGCTGCGCCACTCTCAAGAGGCCGAGATGGAGGGCCTCTTCTCTACACAGGCTGAGCTGCGGCGGCGGCAGCAGGAGCTCAGCCGTGGCCTCCAGGAAATGATTCAGGAGAAGGAGGGCTTCGAGCAACAGCTGCAGCTTGTTCTCATGAACTCGGACTTACTCGAGGGGTGGGTTAGAGAGAATGAGGAGCTGTGTCGGCGTTGTCGTGAGGGGGTAGATGTGGATGATGTCTTCGAGCCTGTTGATGGCCTGTCAAGGCAGATGACGGAGTGTACTGCTGCTGACATAGCAATAGAGGACACAATCTATGCTCTGGACAAGGCTGTTCAGGAAGGGGCAATACCGTTCGATTCATATCTGAGGACTGTGAGGACATTGTCAAGGGAGCAGTTTTTTCACCGAGCGACAGCAGCTAAGGGTCGTGCTACTCTGGTTCATGCCCAGGTTACAAGTATGGCTTCAAGGACGCAACAATATGTTTCCCAATGAAGGTCAGTGGTGACTTTTAGCCTGCACACTTTACTCCTTGTGTGATTCTTTCCTGGAATTTCCTAGTTTGGTTTTACTGATACCATCCACTCATAGTCATTGGCAACTCATCGGCCCCAAAGATGTTAATGGAGTGAATGCTATAATCTGTTGGGGATATAAGCTTTGACGGTTGAAGAATCCTTCATTAGTACAAAATCTCTTTCTGAATTCCTCCTTGATAGTGCATGATATGTGTTTCTGGGAATTTATATGTTATTCTGATCCTCTCTCATGTGTGGACAAGACATGAAAGTTCAACCTGTGTACTATTTGTCATTCGTAGTAGAGTCGCTGTAATTTTTTCATTCATATTTTATGTTAAAGACTTAAGTTTGTTCACGGGATCTGTCATGCAATGATATCATTATTTCTGATATAAGTCTTCTGGTTATGTTGTTGTGTTATTTATTGTTACTGTATCTATTAGAGCGGTTTTCTGCAATTTGTCATTGCCATGCTTAGATGAACTGGATTTTTTTGCTGTGCCTTTGTTGTTGCTGATGGATGCCTTTATTCTTAGTAGCCTATTTGCATGTCAACTTGCACATCAATTGTATTTTGTTTTTTTTAGAGTTTGGATGTAAGAGTGATACACTACCACATGGTGTTTTTATCGAAAATTAACCCAAAACATGCGTCTCAATTCATATAAGTTGAGAAAGCCACTATTTCTTGCAAAAAGTTGTTCCTTAGTCAATAGTGATACACCACCTTTCTAAGTATTATGGATCTGTATTTGTTGCCCTCACGGGCATAGCCGAATTGGTATTCGGGTGGTAGAATTATAACACAAAAGTAAGGTTCTAATCCAGTTCATTCCCTTAGGGAATAAGTTCCTCTCATTGAGGAGACCGTTCGGTATCGTAATTTACAATCATTCCACGGGTCTTAAGGTGGGTCATGGAGGGGCCTAGACTTGGGATGAGTGTTATCATCTTTTGTCATTTGTATTTGTGGATTATTGTTCAGTGAAACAAATACTGAACTCTCAGAACTGTATTTGTTGATCATTGCTCAACACTAGACATCGAAGAATTCCAGCAAGTAAGAAGGAGATAGCAGCAAACTTTAATTTCCCCAATTGAAGTTTTTCTTGTAAGCTTTACTTTGAAGCAATAAACATATTCCTAGTTTCTATGGCAGCCTAAACACTTTCCAAGGTCTGAGAAGGCTCTGGCTTTCTCTGGTCTCTAGAGTTCTTTCTCTTTAAAATCCTCTGTCCTTATTCAAATATACTCAGGTAACTGAAGGAGAGAAGACAGAACCGCCAAGTTATTTTGGATTCATAAGTCCTGTGCAGTAAGACAATGAAGAACTAGGGCCTAAGTAAGACCTGAAGACACCGGGGCAGAATAAAGAACAACTATGACCCTATGATTCTTGAGGCTCTCTATCAGGGGAGGCTCACTGGTGAAAAGAGAAAAAAAAATACTCTAAAGATTTTGAGAAAAGCATCCATTCTCAGACAGGCCTAGGAACCTCTCAAATCATATTACTCCTAAAGCAATTTTCCTACTCGGCCTTCAACTACTCAGCCTTCAACTACTCGGCCTTCCAAAACAAAGCAACTATTCTACAACTTCTCAACCTTTGAACCTCTAGTTTCGCTGATCTACCACACACCCGTGTCGTTAAAATCGTCATGATTTTAGATAGAAGTGGTATTTTGCTCTGAATAGCTCCATTTTGTTGACTCAACAAGTTGGATTCTTTTTTTGCATTTAAGTCAATAACCAATCGATCTTCTCATCCAATTAACCTATACTAAATTACACCTCTTCGAGCATGAAATATTTATTCATAATCTGTGTTTTTCTGATTTCTTGGCAACTTTCATATTTCATCTCCTCTGCAAAATCTTTGAAATAGTTAGACCATGATCTATCTATTTTATCCACAAATAATTGAAGTAAGCAGTAGAGGTGCTGGATCACTACTGGATGATTATAACAAATTAGCTCAACTTATTAGTTCTCATTTGAGTTCAGAAAATTCTTATGTTAAACAACTATTTAGTTAAATGGCACAGAAGTTTACCTCACTGATTATTGCCAGCAAAACTAAGCATTCAGTACGAACAAAGCGGTTGAACTTTATGATGGATGAGCGTTGATTTATGTGCTTTGCCAATTAAAATTTCTTTGATTTTTATTTTTTCTTATTTATCAAAGTTCATTTGATAGAGATTTTTCAACTGGATCAAAAGCTGAATGAATATTTAAGCGAAATATATTTCAGTTGAAAGTGAAACTTCTTGATGGACATTGCATTAAGGTTGCGTTAACTAGTTTGTTACTTTATGAATGGAAGTCAACTGTAAGAGAAACAAGTGAAGTGCTTTTATCAATCTGTTGAGTCTAGATGAGAGTAAATCATCCAATGATTTACCAACTTAGTTTGATTTTAAAATTTTGCATAGTTTACTGTGGTTGTAAATCATGAATATACTTTCAATCAACTAAAATATACTAGCTGATTAGAAAATGAGCTAAATGAGAGGGTTCGCTAATGTTTTATGCTTCTCAACAACAGTTCGACGAACTAGTTGTGGTGATGACTCGCGACATGGCTACAAGCTCGACCATTATGAGCGCATGGCAGCTGCAGCGTGACCACGAGCCTTGGTCGCCACCTGCCAACCAACTAAGTTAAAGTGAGTAATTGATTAATAATTGGATTGACTCAATTGATTAATTTTTCTTTTTTTACAAATCGATGGAATTTTTTCATGAACATCGATTAAACTTAATTGATAAAAAATTAATAAATTTGATCAATTATCAAATTAATCCATCTTTTTTAACAGTCGATTGTGATCAATTAGAATTTGAGTCGAGAATCATGATTTTAGAGATCCATTGATATTAGTTTGGTTTAATCGATATTTGAAGTAAAGTTTATTTTCGTCCGGTCGAAGAAGAAAGAAAATTAAAATCTATTGTTTTTATGCCAAAATCAAGTAAATGAAGAAAATTATCTTGTATTTCATACAATTAATCTTTTTTATTAGCCCGTCCTTCAGGTAGACCCAGCATAAAGTTCAATTTCAATTTCACCCATAATATTTAAACTATGTTTTTTTTTTTTTACATTTGAACTATTTTTCACCAAATACAGACATAGAGTTGTATGCAACACTTACAACGACATGCTCCGGCAGATCACGTCCCATAGTATTTCTATATGAAAAAAAATGTTTTTTACTGATAATCCAAGTGTCTAATTTTTACTATTTAATTAATTCTGAATCAATTCAATCTTATAAAAAAAATTTCACCAGTTCCCATAAATGATCCCAGAAGAATTTTTCAAAATTTTTATCAATCCCCAAAGATAAATTACGGAAACATAAGATTATCCAATATCAAATCGGAACTCTGTTTGTGAAATAAACTCGTAATTTTTATCACCCATGGATACTTGGGTCTATGTCCAATTCAATTTTTCCACTAATTACAGCAGAGGTCACAATAGAGGATCGAACTGCTTGATTTAGGAGTATTTTCCTGAATTATACAAATAACATGGATTCGAGTGCTAATTGTGGTTGCACTTGTCTAATAGCTGGAGTTGAAAATTGAGACAC
The DNA here is from genome assembly GCA_038050645.1 of Hedychium gardnerianum. NCBI lineage: Eukaryota > Viridiplantae > Streptophyta > Magnoliopsida > Zingiberales > Zingiberaceae > Hedychium > Hedychium gardnerianum. The sequence continues at coordinate 11,423,745 of JBBUKS010000095.1, read as the reverse complement.
GTTAATTTCCCTTGGTCGGGTATTTCTCGAAGCCCACCTTCCTTCTGTCGCTCCTCGAGGCATGGCGATCTCGAATCCCTCGTCGTCCGCAATCGATCCCGAACTGGTGATCTCCCACAGGTTCTCCGAGGTTCTTCTCCGTCCTGCTCTGATGCCCTTCGGTTCTGTCCTTTGTTTCCTCCCTTTTTAAATTCGTTTTCATTTATTTCTCGCAGACCTCGTTTTGCTATACGGAAAGGTTAGTTCCGGAAGCTCTCAGATTCTTTGCCTCCTTCACGCTTCATGAAATCCGTTCATTTCATTTCGTTTGACTTCCTTCCTCGTCTGTTTGTTCTTGTTAATAGAGATGTAGCGCTCTACGCTCTAGGCATCGGAACTTGTTCTGGAGACGCGGTGAACGAGAAGGAACTCAGCTACGTTCACCATAAAAATGGGCAAAAGTTCATCAAGGTCAAAAATTGAAGTTTATACACACACACACACACACACTAATCCAGTTATATTTTCAATTTTGCGCCTTTTAGTTAAATTCACAAGTTCTTCGCCTTGGCTATTTTTTCTTTAAAAAGTCCTATTAATTGTTTTTCTCTGCTCTGTGAATATGCTAATTCTTAGGTGTATAACCTTTGGTAATGAACTTCCTAAGGAAAAAAGTCAAATTGCCTTGTTATGGTACCTTCTTGATTCGTAATGAAATATTATTACACTGTCGATATATATTTTCTTAATATAGATGATATCCTTACTATGTGACCACTCCTATGAAATGTAACTTTTTCCTTGTGGCTTATGCTTCAGTGTAATATTACAAAGTATTATTTTTCTTAGTTGTTACCAGAGCTATAGGTTTGCCTCATAATGTTCTAGTCCATCTAACATCAAGGAAGAGACCATAGCATGATGCATATCATGACTTCTCCTCCCCATCTCTCTACTTTATCATTGCACAAAATTTCTTTCTCTTCCATGTCTCAACTCATTGACTATCTCCACTTAGTATCCAGTACGTTGCCATCAAGAACAATAGTTGTGTCTTCATGATCTCTCATTATCTCCTCCACTCTTCAAACTTATCTTGTCTTGCTTGCTTTGGCATGCCCTCATGATTTTTTCACCCACTACCTAGCAATACTCATTGATGTCCTATTTGCTCTTGTTTCCTTTGAAAGATGATAAATTAAACATAAGAAAGACAAAAAGTTGAGGGAAGTGACAATTTTTTTTTCTTGGACAAATATGCATAGAGAAATAATTTTCTAAACAATTGCTTATGGTATAAATTGGTTGTTAGTGAATTAGAAATCAACTTATAGCAATCGATGATCTTGAAATGTGTGGTTGCTTCCCTTAAGGCTTATTTCACCCTTACCAATTGTGTGCAATTTGGGTCTCATGAATTTGGATTGATTGCCCTTTTATGAGTTGCACTACCAAAGAAAAGCCTGCCGTCCACCCCACCAGAATAAGGTTGTTAGAATTCACTCGTCGAGATTCTAAGTTCAGTGATCGAACATGCCAACAAAGAGGAAGAAGAACCTTGTTATGAGGAAAGGATTTGAAGTGAGTATGTTTAACCCACTCCTAATTTTTGTATAGACTAGTTTTTAACCCCTAGTTTGGTCATGTCTCTCATGTTGCACCCATCTAAGTTTTGTATATGCCCTTGGATTACTTGGACGATCATATGACACTATTCAACGTACTACTTCACTCACAACCATTGAGTCACACCGCTTGAGTTGAAATCAAACTATCGGCATGCGCGATCCAGAAGTCAATTTGTTGTCCCACATTGTGGCCTAGGTGATGTGTGTCGTTCCACATGAAAATAAATTAAATACCATCTTATTGCATCTTGCAATGATGTGAATTGCAAAGCACTAAAACAAATAGCCACATTGCACCTCATACACACCATGTAAGCCTCGTTTACCATGCGTGTTTGTGTGTACCACATTAGTGCTGATTGCATGTGTGTGTGACTTGTGACTGTGTAATGTTGTGTGACACCACACTACGTATGTAAGTTGCACATGAACTCTCATGTGTTGACATAATCTCATGGTGTGCAAAGCACATGGTGCTTAATCGTAACCTTTTTCAATATATATATATATTTATATTAAAATGCCTCTTTCTCTCTCTAAAATTTGCACTTGAGTTTTCCATGAGTTTTAAAAGTTTTTTTTCTTCCTTCTCCATGTTTTGGAAGGCCTTTTGGGTCAAGAAAGATGGGCATTCAAATTCATTCCTTGAAAAATCTCTCCTCTCGTTATAGTCATGAGAAAACAATGGAAAGATGATTCATTTGCTAATTTATCCATTGTTCCTAATCTGTCCTTTAACTCATCCGTCCAAGAAAAGAAACTCTTAACTCATAATCTCTCCCCAATCTATATCATTGTCATTCATTTCAATATTATTGCCATGACAATTAAAATTCCCAGCCCACAAGTGTTGACCTTCACATGTTTAAGTAGCGAGTTATGTTGCCTAGCATGACTGATGCACATCGTTCCTCTCCCGCTCTAAGATACGAGTGCTGTCCATACCGACACATACATATGCCTGATAGTTCGACTCTTCTTTTTCTTTCTCCTCCTCAAAGTTGTTTCATTTAGACAAAGTCATGATCGAGAATCAGAATTAGAGGACAGGGGAGTAGCAAAGAATCTCTAGTGCTAAGTTGACGAAGTCATTCCTGGAGGTGTAACTGTGGAGACTTCAGAGAGGTGAAGCCATGGAGAACTGAGGGAGGCAGAGCTGCGGAGGAAAGTGAACAACAATCCAGTAATGGTGAGTAGCTAACTCATGAGAGTGGAGTAACGGTGATCGGGGAAGTCACGTTACATGGCAGAGCTGTGATCGCGAATTTGCCTTTTCTCGATCACACTAATTATAAATGTAGTTATATATAATTAATTGCATATAGACATAGTTTTATAAATGTTGTTATATATACAATAATTGATAGTAACTATATATACAATCAATGTTAATAACAATTTTGTTACTTCAAAATTATCCTGGATCTACTTTTATTTTTACCTTGAGAAATCTACTTCAAAACTGTCATGATCTATGTTTTTTATGGCTTAAGTTAATAACTTTAAAAGATCAATGTTTAAATATTGTGCTGCAGGTTTTTCCTACCTTTGCTGCTCTGTTTCCTTTTGCTAGAGGTCTTGGACTTGAAGGAATTCATGGACTGCAGTGAGTAATTATTATGTACAATAATTCCTTGGTAGCATTACAGTTCTGCCTTTTAGCATCTATACAAATATCCTCAATTTTTGGTTCATAAGATAAATGTTGCACTCTCTACAGATATGATCCTAGGCTTTTGTTGCATGGTCAACATTATATAGAAATCTACCGGCCTCTTCCTTCAAATAGTTGCGTAAGATTTTTGGCGACATTATACCTTCTTTTTGTAATTCTTTCCTTCAAGTAACTGCAAAATTGTTTGCACAATGGTACATTTTCCTTTTAATGCTTTTGTTCATATGGTTGTATAGGATTTTGGAACGAGGGTGTACCTTTTTCCTGTAATTCAGTTCCTCAAATAGCTTTGTAAGAGTTTTTTTGGCATGATGGTACTTTTTCTTGTGATTGTACTTGAGCCTTGAGGGCACAAGTTGTAGGGCTGTAAACGAGCCAAGTTGAATTAAGTTTTGTGTTATGCATGATGGATTGATAAGATAATTGAGCTAAGCTAAAGTGAGCTTAAAATTAACCAAGCTGTTGAAACAAATGTTCAGGCTTTACTTGTTTTCTTTTTTTGAGTTCGAGCTTAACTCGAGCTTGATTTGTTTAGATGTTATCAAACTCTTAATTTGAGGTTGTTTGAAACTTTTACATTCTTATGCTTGTTTGGTTGGCTAGTGAGTATCTAAAGTTATTCTTTTTAAGAGCTTCTTTGTTATTTACAGTTCTATTTATAAATTTGATAGGAGCTTTGTTGATTAACATGATTCAAAAGTTTTGTTCATGCATATTGTTCATGAACATTGTTTACAAATAATTCACAATCTCTATTCACCAACATTAACGATTTGAACACATTTGTGTTTAACCTTTTTCATTTAGTTTAATGAGTTGGTCATACCTGGATATTTAATTGTCCTTGCGTATATTTAATCAACATAAATAAGCTTTTACCTAGTTGAACACCAAATTTGCTTATGAACGTTTAGTTCATTTTCAACCCTACAAGTTATTCCTTAGTATTTTATTGTGGGCAACTCTAATTGGCATATGATATGGATCATCTTTTTTGAGAGGTAAGCAATTATTCTTTCATTCTTTTTGGAAATCCAATGCAATTTTGGGTAAAAATTTGAATTTTTGTGCACAGTGTTGAAATGTATTATTTTTTTATATTAGTCTAGAGTAAATTCTTCTTTTAAACAAACTAATTTGGCACCCAAATCTATGGAGACATTTGGGCCTTGTTACTTGAGGATACGGAAAATAGTTGGATAGATAGATAAATAGGTGAGTATTATTAAATATGTTTTCCAAATTGATTTCACATATTCACTTCATGATTTCTCTTGTAAGCTTTATATGCTTCTTAAATCCCTGTCAATAACAAACAGAATGTAGTTGTCACTTCTCTAGGTTCTATTACCATGTCATAAGGAGAGAACCACAACTTTCTAGAGTTCAGATAGATGGACTATTATATTGTTGATATATAGTTATAATTCATGTATTATAGCCCTTAGACATACTAATTATATCTAAACATAGGACTAGGAATAAGAATATACATACCTTAAGATTACATTTAATATTTTTATCTAACACTCCACAAACTTGAGCATAGATTATCAATGTCAAGCTTATTACATAAACTAGATAAAAAAATATAAAATTCGATAAGACATTTAAACCATAAAAGTAAAAAAGACATGATACTAGTGCAAAGATATGAAGATGCAAGGCTCTAAATTGATCCTCAAAGAATCAACGATTGGACTATGATTGTGAAGGGAGTGACAATCTTCAAAGGACATGATATGATATAATGTTCTTCCATGTCTCCATTTAAAGCAACTAGAAGAAATTGTAGATTAGGCACATAGCTCCACAAGTGACTCAAAAATGAGGAGTCTAAATTATAGTCCCTGATTAATTTGAAGCCCTGACTAAAGGCTCCACAAAAATAAAAATGAGGGAGATGGTCTATGATTAATAAAATAAATCAATTAGGGTTCCAACATTTACTCTTGAAACGAGATGGTATTTTTAGCCATGAAACTGAGTAAAGGTAATAACTTAGAAAATGATGTCAAAGATAGACCTGAATAAAATGCACAAAGAACGAAGAAAGTGTTGCGGATAAGTGAGATTAGGGTTCCAATCACTCACCCCTAAGAGGAGAAAAGCTGGGAAGAGATTTAGGCCAAATTTGGCTTTGCATTTCAAAATTGTATTTAGAGAAAGAACTTTGCGATTTAGTGCATGGCGTAAAAGTAGTGTAATGTTTGGTTACTTAGATCTTAAAATTACTCGGGAAAGCAATATCACTATCTATAGTGTTCGGTAAAAATATTACCTAGAGAGCACTTTTCCCTTTATGTAAAACAATGATACTATAATAATCAATTAGAATATAAATGTTATCAATTAAAAAATTAAAATGTTTTTACATCTATTTTTTTATAATATGAAATACAATTTAATGTTTTATATGTTGGCACTATTTTAAAAAGTAAACATCTTTACAATTTGGTCGTCAAAAGCACTTTAGCAGAACAATTACAAACCCAACTTCTCTAAGAGAGCGAGTGAATTTTTGAAACGACAACAACTAATATCATCTTAGGATTGCACAGAGACTAGTGTAAAGAAAAGAAACAAAAGATGATTAATGAAATTTGAATTCTAACGATCCTTGAGATAAATAGAAGGGGGGAAGAAAGAGAAAACTTAAAGACCATGTTTTTCTTATCGTTGCTGCTTCTTTCTCACTCATTTTTTTAAGAGAGAAATGAAATATATTATTATTATTATTATTGGGGAGAGAAAATTTTGGTTCAATAGTGGTTGGAGGGAGGAGAAAAAGAAAATTAAGTTTTAGGATGGTGGAGAGAGGGGAGAAAAAAAAAGTTTATGATAGTGGAGAGAGAAGAGAGAGAAAATTAGGGTTTATGATTGTCAACCGGAACTGCACCACGAGAAATAATTTGCCACCTCTTCCTCATGGGATTAAGGAAGAAAAACCTGGCCCAGGAGAGGAACCCACTTTAATACCAAGTTGAGAGATGGATATTATTTTGTTGTAGTATAGAGTTTCAGTTCATGTATTTATTCCCTTAGACATAACTAATTCTATCTAATACTTGGGCACGACACTATGTATGCCTTGGATTTGATTATATTTAATATTTTTATCTAACATTTGGCATGTTCTTTCCTTGCGATACTATTTATGCCTTTTCAAATAACTGAACCTCATTTATATTAAAAGTTCAAGAACATTGTTTAGGTTTCTATGTTCATTTCCAAGTTGTTTGAGTAATCCATTTTGTATGAATTAATTTGCTTAATTAATACTGTAATTTACACTGTATTTGCTCCAGATTCTCAACAAAGTCAAAGTTGCTGGCTTGCATGACAAAGGTCTGTTGTCCTCCTTCATTTTTTATTTCTATTCTATATACTGTTTTGTCTTCTTCAAATTGAAACTAGTCAACTTTAATCAAAACTGTATTAATGTACCTTGCAGAAAAAGTGATCTTTTCCTTCATGTCCATCTTTATTTCTATTGGATATTCTTTCTTGAAAAATTGGAACTTATTTAAATAAACCTGTTACAGGAAAAGCAACTATAATTGAGATTGAAACTACAAGTTACATAAAAGAGTCTGGTGAAGTGCTGTGCATGAACAGGTCAGTGGCCAATATTGTATGTCTAACATGTTGATACTTTATAACTAAATCTTCATTTGCTTATTTTTGTAGGAGTTCAATATACTTGCGTGGTTCTGGAGGTTTTTCAAGCGCATCACAGCCATATTCGTACAAAACCTATTCGGATAGTCAGCCCTCTCGATTTTCAATTCCTAAACATCAGCCTACTGCAATTTTTGAAGAAACAACCCAACTTTCTCAGGTTGCTTTTCATTGAAGTTCCATATAGATTCTTTATATTTCAAGAATATTGATTTTTGTACTCTACTGTCATTTATTGGATATGCTTCTTATAGTTTCAACTGGCATTACTTACTGCATTTTTCTTATTTCACTTTTGAAAGATCTCTTTTCTTCATATTATGCATACTAAATTTCATTTTATGCTTTTAGTTCTTATTTCTATATTTTGTAATATTCTCTATATATATACTTTTGGGATTGCATCGTTCCCTTCTCTATTAATAATTCCGTGGAGCATGAATTATAGATTACTTTGTGATTCCACATTCTTTAATTATTATCATTGTTGCCTATGTTGTTTCATGCAGGGGTGTCAGACCGAGTCCAAGGGCCATGAGATCTTAGCTGTGGTTTGGTAGTAGTTGAGGAAGAGCCCTTCCCTCATTTGGAAGCCACTATTCCTGTGGTCTTGGTGAACCAAAGGGGTGGGCTTATGCAGTTCTATGGATGCAAATCGCATGGAATAACCATTGTTTGTGAGACTTAATTTAAATAACTAGTGGCTTGAGGATTCTTCTTGATTGGCAAACCCTCATAGGTTTCTTTTGGCATGAAGATGAGCTTGATGACTCTATTCATCTGTGGCAAAACGTGAAACCATCACCTTGGCGGCCCCTCAGGGCGGCCTTACACTTCCGAGAAGGGGGTAAATCACGGGGGACTTCGCCCAACAACAATAGCGCATGCAAGGAGCTGAGGCAATCAGCGAAACATTCTGCATCCGCTGGGAATTGACCCCGGGCTTATCTGTGGCAACACCATGAACCATCTGCACCAGCTTGTGGGGGCTTGATGACTCTATTCATGATATGAAGCATGATGTTGAGCTGGAGTGATGAACGATGGAAGGGCCTCATAGGCCCCTGTCAATGTGAAGATGAGGTCAATGCCTCTGGTCATGATTTGAGGCATGATGTCAGATTGGAGTGATGATCAGTAGGATTGGTGGTGATGTCAACCTCTATAGTAGGAATGTTGTATGAAATTAGTGCTTGTGGTGGTTCTGAGAGGTGGAAAAAGTTTTGGTTGTGATCATGAGAGAAATGGTCGAATTCCATGGTAGGTAGAGATTAGGAAGAATGATGCATGCTTCTTGTGGGAAAAAAGGGTTCTATATTTGTCTCGGTAATAAGCATCGATGCAATTTATGAGAGAGTTGGCAAGGTGATTGTGGCGAGGAAGGTTATTGAAGAGGCAATTTATGAGGTGGCTATGGTGGAGAACGAGTGTTTGACCAAGGGGAGGTTGAGTAAGTTCCTAAGTTCATAGAGTAGGAGGCATAGACTATTGAGGAAGGAGGTGTGGATGTCAATGAGGGGGGATGTTAATGAAGACTATCGATGAGGCAGCTAGATTGGAGAAGGGTCCTTTATTGAGGAAATTGTTGAATTGAACGAGTAGGTGGAGGTAGGTGAGATAAGTGAGGAGGCACATGCATTGTTAAGGTGAAGAAGTTTGTCAAGAAGGTGATGAGAGAGGGAGGGGGGTTGTAGAGGCGACCACAATAGGAAGACGGGTTGCAGGGTGGGTGGGTTAAGGTTAACCATCTTAGATGACTTATGGGGATGTATTTTTTTGTGTGGCGTGTGATTGACAATCACACATTGAACGAATGTGCAACAACAAATAACACACATGACATGTTTTACAGCATAGTTGTCAAAAGTGCGAGGCGCAAAAAAGCGCTCAGGTGTCTTGGGGCTTAAAGCGCAAAGCGAAGCGCGGACTTTATGGAAAAAACGCAATAAACAAAAGAACTATTATCTATTAAAAGTTTTTGAAAATGTCTTTAAAAATCCAAATGACCATAG
>JBBUKS010000095.1:11381574-11396891 GCA_038050645.1 Hedychium gardnerianum | reverse complement strand
TGCCTAAGAAGATGTATAACTTCTATTGTCGACCTTCCAAGCATGAACCCAAATTGATTTTCGGTCACCGTGGTCTCATTCTTTATTTTTTTTTATTACTCTTTCCCAAAGTTTCATAGTATGATTCATTAGTTTAATAATAAAAAATTAAAATTAAAATTTAATTTTTTATTTTAAATTAGAAAACACTAATTGTCCCTTAGAAAAGTTAAAATTTAAAAAAGAAGAATGTAATTAAATTATTGTTCAACATTTAAACTATGTGGTTATTGGGGGATTTTAAAAGTTGGAACCTTTACATACTACTAGATCATCTATTAGAAGGAACCAGGTGAACTAGATATTAAATGCCGCCTATTTTGGCTTTATTTTGATTGGAGTACGTATAGTACAAGAATGCATATCACGAGTTGATGCATTAGCAACCGCGTGCAATGCCTTAACTTTTCGTGGGGGATTTTGGTGGGTTTGACTCCTAGTTGCAATGATATGTGGACAACCCTTATAGTAGAGCCCTATTACAAATGTGTCTAGAGTTACATCTCACAATAATACTGCTTCAAATATTTTTATGAGTTTTCTAGAAACTTATCCTATACCTCTACATACAAGTACTTACCATCATATGAAGAATTGAAAGTGGAAGGTTAGTATTTTGGACATTCTGCACAGTAAGTGTTTTTCTTATTTCAGATTTTCTCTTTGTATAAATGTACACCTTTGGCCAGCTAGTCACCTTGTTAATATCCTAGTTCAAGAGTTTGCCTATGATAGAGTTTGGGTTGCCATGGTAAGAAGACTCATTATGGATAAATCCTTAAATGTTTTTCACAAGCCAGCCCTACATAGCCTAATACGGCCTCATCATGAATCCAAGATCTTAATCAAGTATTGGTTTCATACAGCTAGTCCTATATCTCCTTCAATAAGGGCTTATGTCAAGATCTTAGTCTTATTATTATCTACATTTTTTTTTTTCTAAAGAATAAAAAAGATTTTAATCCTGCTTTTACCCTTATATAGGCAATTAACATGAGGGAACTTAAATGTTATTTGTTGCAACATAAGCATATAGATAATCATTGAAAAATGCATCCATGTCACGCTTCCACATTTTTGAATATGGCAAAGTTATCATATGCAATAAACCCTGCATTTCAATGACAAAATGCATATATATATATATATATATATATTTTATATCATGCATCTTTCCTGAATTAAAGTGCATTGTGATAAGGGTGTTTAATTATCTATAATTTTGATTGCATCTGCAAGCCCTCCACATTACACTAGCAACCTTCTTTTCCTTCAACAATCTAGTAAATTTGTGAGATAATTAATAAAAAACATGAAGAACTATGATGAGTGAGTAAAATTACTAAGGAAGAATATTAATGCTACTGTACTTCACTTTGCGTATTGATATTCACTGGATGGATGTAACATGTGTTATTGAATACACTAACTGATTACTCATCTTAATACCAATTGCAAATCCCTTATACTATAAGCAGTGACAAAACTGCTACAACATCTACATTTTGAAATAATGCAATAATTAAATTAAAGTAAAGCACCTTTGACAACATGCATGACCTTGGTGCAAGATTGAATTGATTAACTAATTAATCCAGCCAATTGATTAACGCGGAAGGCTGCCAATGTTAAAGATTCTAGGCTTTTGTTTGTCTTGGATGATAGAAACTGCGTCGCTATCTCCCTTACTGAATTGAAATGTTGCTGTTGTTGGCATTGCTGTGGTGCATTGGTCATGTAGGTGACAGTTGTGGCCACTTGTTGCGCTTATTGTTCGTTGATGTTCAAAGATAATAATCCAGAGCACCTGACAAAGTTTCAAGAGTGCATCACCAACCACCGTGTGTTGTGTAGAATGGCACCTTTGTTGTTTTGTCTCCCTTGTGGAATGCACGCACAGCCCTTGACTGCCACCTCCATGGATTGAGGGGAATGCCCCATGTCCCACCTCCTTGAAAAAGTCCTAGGTTGATGTACCTGCTCCCTTGTGGCAGCATGAAGAAGTGCAATACCTTGGTGGTGCCAGCAATAAGCAGGCCTTATACTCGGCTTTGGTATCATAGAATGCCATCAGTTTGGTGGCTCTGTCATAGTTGAGCAGGGAGGTGCTGTTGCCATCTCAACTTCTTGCTGTGATGTCAAAGAGTGTTGTGCAGGCCTTATATTCGGCTTTGGTATCATAGAATGCCATCAGTTTGGTGGTTCTGTCATAGTTGAGCAGGGAGGTGCTGTTGCCATCTCAACTTCTTGCTGTGATGTCAAAGAGTGTTGTGACACCACCAGCTTGATATAAATTTGCATCTTATCTTTCCCAAGGAGTAATCATAGCACCCTTCCTGTACTTTAAGCAACATTTTATCCATGACAGTTATTAAACTTGTAAGAAAGAAAGAAGGTCTTGTATAACATCCCAAACTATTTGTTCCTTTTTTTCTGAATTTTGAGCAGAAGGATTAGTGTAATATCATCACTTCTCAAAAATCCTAACTGGATCTTGGAAACAGATCATTCATTTCACTCTAAAATTATGTTATGACATCTTTGCTGTTGATAATTTACTTGAAAGCAATCATACTAGCGCTAGATGAATCAATACTATTGGATTGTCAAACTAAAAAGTAACTCATACTTAACAATATTTAGTTACTATTATAGAATTGTTGTATGAATTTAACTTGTGCATTATATTGCTAAACAGATACAGAATACATGCTTCTATTCTTTTACTTTAAGTAGTAAACAAACAGAAGCATAATAATGAAAAACAAATATCAAGACAGAATGTTAGGATTCCAGAAGTCAAAATAGAGAAACACAATTTTATTAGGTTTAACACAAATAGTACAACAAAGAACACTCAAATCTGGTAAAGAAACTCTCTCAACCAGCCAGAGTTGATGCTCTCTTCTGATAATGATTCTCAGACCTTCCACAAACCAGAAAAATACCAATCCTCACTCCCACACATCTAGGTAACTAACTCTAAAACATGCTAACACAACTACCACACAAATATAACTAACTCTAAAACATAATAACTACTTGCAATATATCTTCCTATATATTAGTTCTGTTCAGGCCCCTTTTTGTTTTGTTCCTCCTAGAATATACCAGCCATGTTTTGGGCTTGTTTCTCCCATGATGAAGATTAAACCAATGAATGGTGATGCCTTCCATACTTACCTGTACCAACTTGACCTTAACTTCATCAGAAGTATTTTGGACTTCAAAATAAACATCAGTCCTGGTAATCCATGCTGCTAGATTCCGACGATCAAATAGACATCCTATACTCGTCCAATTGATCACCTTGTTGTTTTTACGCTCAGATTGAAAGGACGTATTAACAAAAGTGGATGCGTCCTTTAATGGTGTTGCTTCAACGCTTATTCCTAACTGTTTGTCAATCTCTAGTAAAAGAGAACCATGTTGCTACATTTTAGACATCAATCGCTGCATAATTCCTCTCATTTCCTCCATATTTCCTTCTTGGATCGCCATCCTCTCTTTCAAAACATGACTCCTAGGCTGACATCTCTGACATTCCTTCTAAGCATACAACCCCTCTTAGATTCGGCAGGTCGGATTAATATTATGATTCCAGAAGTCAAAATAGAGAAACACACAAAATTTTATTAGATTTAACACAAATAGTACAACAATGAACACTCAAATTTGGTAAAGAAACTCTCTCAATCAGCTAGAGCCGATCCTCTCTTCAAATAATAATTCTCAGACCTTCCATAAACTAGAAAAATACCAATCCTCACTCCTCTAACTAACTTAGGTAACTAACTCTAAACCATGCTAACATAACTACCACACAGATATAACCGACTCTAAAACATAATACTTGCTTACAATATAACTTCCTATGCATTAGTTCTGTTCAAGTACCTTTTTGTTTTGTTCCTCCTAGAATATACAAGCCATGATTTGGGCTTGTTTCCCCCATGATCCAACACTTGTCTCACATTTGGAACTTGGTTCCTATTATAGAATGTCACCTTCATCAATATTATTTATGGACCACATTTTCGTTATCTCAAAATCTGTAATCTTCTTTGCCTTAACATCGTTGGAACCAAATTTAGATTCTATTAAATTATAAAGAATAAAATTTCATGCAACCCATAGAATTGGCTATCATTTTCTATAGAGAGTAAATGTCTCTTTAAGCTATCCCTTGAATATTCAGTGGGATTGCATCTTTCTAAGAGATGAGATCTTTTAGTAATAAAAAATTTCAAAATTAAAACGATAAATGTTTATTTTTAGTTTTTGTAATCAAAACTCCAAACATATAATTTGAAAACAACTGGACATTGAGAAAGTTCAATTAGATATTTTCTTGCCATGGGCTCCTTAATAGATGTGTGCACTGAGAATGAGTTCGCTAATGAATCTGGCACTAAAAGTGCAGAAATCGTCCAATGACCTTGAAAAAGAATCCAAGACGATGATTATAAAATTTCAGGGGCATTTGACACAATGTTTAGACATGTCAATGAAAAAAGTTCACTTAATTGATTGTATCACTATCACTGGTCATTTAAGAGACACAAGAAGCAGTCGTGGTCGTTTAGAGAGCATTTAGGATGTAATTTGAGAGGCTAATAATGGATTATTGTAATGTGTGTTCTTGATCAATCATGATCCCTCCTGCCATATTGTGTAAGCCTCACAATTTGGCTCAGCATCCGGACACTCAAAATGAGAAGACTTTAATGATGATACAAGAAGCACGTCAGATTGCTTGCTTTGCCTGATGCTAATCTAAGAGTACATATTCAACTTCTACTTCTGTGTAGTCATGCTGAAGGCACTCTCTTCAAGACTAAATATTCAGCACTGACTAGGAGGAAGTTCTTGACTCTTCGTAGAACATGGAGCACAAAAATCTCAAGGAAAAGACCTATCATCTTGTAGCAAAAATGCTAAAATACTTGCCAAAAGTCTAATATCAGGCATCATCTACTTGACTGGTTTCACCCCAATGATAGAGAATAATCAGAAATTTTGATTCTTCAGTTACTTCATAAAGGGAAAGATTATTATTATATTTTTCAAATGTAATTTTATAGTCTGAGAAAGAATGTATGGAAATCAATTTCCTAGCATGGTAGTGTCTATCAAATATTTTGATAAATTACTGATAATTCTAGAGGTAAACACAAGACTGTGAAAATAATTTGTCCATCTGTTTAATAGGCGAACTGTTAGATGATTCTTTCATGCGGTTTCAGATAAAACAATAGTGAATGTTCATAAATAGATAACTATTTATTTAGTCATGGTTTAACACTGCTTGAACTGATATCTACATGCTTGTATTTGTTTTGTTAACCAAACACTATCATATATATATATATATATGTATCACTGTAATTCAATGCACCATCAAATGCATGCTTAGAATAACAGAATTTTCTGGACAGAATTCTACCAGCCATATTATACACACTTGGAGCTACAAATTTGTTGTTTTAACTTTAACTAAAAATGAACAATGTAGTGTTTTTGGAAATCTTTTATTTTATTTTTTTTGGAGCCACAAATTAGGTAAGGGTGCTAGCAAGAATGTAACACTGTATAATCAATGAAAAATCTATTTCAACACTTATTGCCCATAGGACTCTTATTTCTTGGTATGTTTGCACTGTACAAAAGTATACTTTAGTTGACTGCGTTTGCTTCTCAATATACCGACACAATTGTATCCTTAATACTTTTCTTGATTATAGTGTTCTTTTGATTAGCTTTAGCAAATCTACTGGTAACATAAAAGGTGAAGATTACTGCCGGCTTTACTTGACTGCATTGGCTTCTTACTATACAAATGCTATTATATACTTACAGTCTTTCATGTGTATATTGTTTTTCTATTAGATTTAGAAAATCTGCTGGTTACGTATAAGGTGAAGATTACCAGTTGGCTCTATAATCTGGAATCTCTTCACCAAGTTAACTAGATTCTCTGTGGCAGGAAACAAAGTTATCAAGACGTGAGTTATCTGTAGATCTAACCATGGCAGAGGGGTATGAAGCTTTTGTTTCTTGCACTCGTACTTCTAAAAGAGGACGTTTGGGCTATTCTGGTAAGATCTTATATGGTATATTAATCTAGATATTTATTCAGTAGCCTAGAAATTAACTTCTCATTTCTAGTTTAGTTTATGATGATACCTCATAATATCTTATGGGAAAAAAATCAAAAGGGCCCCTCTTTTTTTCGCTATCTTCAAGAGGATGCCCTATCTTGAAAAATATCAAAAAGGCACCCCATTGTATTTTTCATCCCTAAAATACTTATATTCCAGTATTGTTGCAGCAACTTTTGCCAAAACTGCTACAACTACAACTGGAGCAGTTTTCGCTAAAGCTACTCCAAGCAATTTTGGTCAACTACTCCAAAAATTGTAGCATCTTTGTCAAAGCTGCTCCACATTGTAGCACTTTTATGCTCCAATAGTATAAGATAAATTTTGACAAGTTGGACTAGTTTTAACAAAATTAGAGGAGTTTTTATCAATATTTGAGCAGTTTTGATCAATGTTGAAACAATCTTGTCTAAAATTACTCAAAGTAATTTTAAGCATGTTGTAGCAGATTTGATCAAAGTTGCTACAATAATGTTGGAACAAGTATATTTTGAAATGGAAAAATAGATGGACACCCTTTTGATATTTTCTGAAAAAGGGTGTCCTATTGATGATAACGAAAATAAGGGACACCCTTTTGATTTTTGCCCATATCTTATGGTCTACTAAGATGTGAGACACTTGTAAGAATTTATAATGTTGTGAATCTGAAGGATAATCATTTCACTTGAACTCCTTTATTGTCACGGAAGACCTAGTTTATTATAGATAATCGTGTGCTCCATAGGTTTACAAGACTGCTATACAACTAATCATACTTTGTGGGCAGAGGGTTGGGCAATAAGAAAATAATATATACAAAAAGTATAGCAGAGTTTGAGAATGCTATGATAATATGTGAGGCTATTGATAGGATAAAATTTAAAAAGTGTTCAAAATTTATATTGCTGCAATAGATTATAAAATGAGAGAAAATTAAAACAGCTATAGATTTTGTAGTTACACAAGTTGAATTGATTGGAGTGGAAGATCTGCTGATAAAAGGAAGCACTGTTGGGATGTAACTAAAAGTGATTTAAGAAGTTCAAATGTTACTTGTGATGTACTCTTGCGTAGAGTTCAATGGAAAGATGAGTTCTATACAGCCCACACCAAATACTAGGGATACACACAGCTTATTGTTGTTCTCACCTATTTGATCATAGAATCTAAGCTTTGACAATAAGCTGTTGACTAGATAAGTGTTCTCTTCAATCAAATTCAGTTTGTTCATCTGCTGCTAGAATTTTTTTTTTCCTTTTCTGATCCATATTATTCAGTGCAACTGTTTTCT
Source organism: Hedychium gardnerianum (assembly GCA_038050645.1). Classification (NCBI taxonomy): domain Eukaryota; kingdom Viridiplantae; phylum Streptophyta; class Magnoliopsida; order Zingiberales; family Zingiberaceae; genus Hedychium; species Hedychium gardnerianum. Next base: position 11,389,418 of record JBBUKS010000095.1, on the reverse strand, counting down.
AGTTGTCATTCTTTTCTTTTTTTTTTTTAAAAAAGGATAGAACTGTTTTTTACTGCTATATTCACCAATTTCCTAGAGCTTAGCCTACATACCTTGTGCCATCGACATATACAAATCTTCTCTAGTTTATCTCCTTAATAGAATTTGGGAATTTTCAGTATATCACTTCTCACCATATGAAGTCGTGTCATTCTCATCTATTTGTATGTCGGCTACATGGATCTTCTCTTTCCATACTCTGCATGATTATATCAAAAGTAATATTTAGATCAATTAATTACTTTTCATTACATTTACTAGATTCAGAATACATTTCAAAAGGTTTGTTACTTCATCAATATCCTTCAAGATACAGATTTCTCACAGAGAACTCCTTTGGTCGGTACATATTATTTTTTGAGACAAAACCACTGCTAACCTTAGCTTAATTTACTTGGATGCCAACAACTTGTAACAATGTACTTACAGTTTTAGTATTTCTTTAAGATCACATGTAATAATACTAGTGGTAAATACATTAGGTTTTCAAATATTGGATGCATATTCTAGTTACAAAAGAGTGAAACAATTTAATAGTTTTATTCTGAAAGTATATAAGAGTGCATGCTGTACTAGTAGCTTGGTTGTGGAGTGGTATTGCCTTGATTAATTAAGGTTTCAACCACTAGATTATTCCAGTTATTCCAGTGAGATTAATTTATTACTATTCTGAAAGTATACAAAAAAACAACTTAAACAATGCATTTATAGCAAGGTTTAAAATCTCGAGCCGTACCAAAGGACTTTGACCGGAATGATACTGTTTTGGTATTGTGCCAACGTTTTAATGCATGGTGCCGGTAATAGATTGGAGTTGAAGAAGGACGGAGATGAAACATAGGAAGGAGATATTGTTTGTGTCGAGTATGATTTTAAAACTTGGACTATGTCGGGCGAAACAATCACATATCATTTTGGTAAATTATTGAAATTTAATACCACTCAACACAAACATCTCGTTTCTTTACTTCATCTCTTTCCTCCTTCAACCTCCAATTTGTCACTGACACCATACATTGGAGCGTCAGCACTATATTGGAACAATATCTTTCTGGTCAAAAACCAAAATCATCGCATGGTTCGAGATTTTGAAGAGTGGTATTGAGTTTCGGTGATTTACCAGAACGATACATTTCGACTGTTTCACCTAGCATTTCGACTGTTTCGCCCGGCACAGTACAAGATTTCAAACTAAGATTTAGTTTTATCTATGTCTTTATGATCAGATAATAATACCCGTGGTAAATTCTTTAGGGTTTTGAATATTCGATGCATTTTCCAATTACAAATGAGCGAAACTATTTTAAGAATATTATTCTGAAAGTATATAGAAGTGCATGTTTTACTAGTAGTTTGGTTGTGGAGTGGTATTGCTGTAACTAATTAGGGTTTCAAATACTAGATGCATATTCCAGTTACACGAGTGAAACTAATTTAATACTATTTGTGCTAATAGTTTGTATTTGGTTGTGAAGGGGTATTGCTGTAACTAATTATACAACTTCTAGATTAGACTAGGGACATGCCTGCTAATACTTGCTTTGACACAATAAGAAAAAATAAAATAATTTTTTGTTAAAATCTAATGTTTGTGAAATGCTATTTGGGTAGTTGCTATTTCTTTGTTTGGTCATTCTTCTATCCTCATGTGTATGTGTATTAGTGGGTGAGTTATGTTTTGCATTGTCAAATTGGTCGGCAACACACGGAAGATGAGAAAAGACTCATCCTCTCTCTGACTTCCTCATTTTCTGCTATTATTTTTTCTCTGAAAACAATAGAACTAATAATATGCAAGGATTGTCTATCTGATTATGTAATTCAATTAAAGACATGAAGTTGGCTACCTCCAGTTGATTTGGATTGATCCTTGTTATTTCTAATATTTTCATGAGAAATTTGCAGATATTGGATCAGTGAGTAATCCTGATTCCTGATATGGTCCAAATCTATTGTATTCTATGGCTGTTTTCCCATTTTTTTTATTCTCCATCTCACAATTATATCTTATAAATTGTAGCTATGATCAATGTTTCATTTCCCAGATTTGTTGAGGCTGTAAAATAGCGATCTTTGACTGAACCATTTTCCACAACTCCAGCTCCTTTTAATGCTCGGCAATCTTTTTTAGGTGTTGCTACATTTTGCCGGGTGAGATCAGCATTTTCCAGTAAGGAGGTAGCATTACCAGTGGAAGCAGAAGAAGGATTTACCGGTCTTCTTGAATGTTCAAAGAAGAGGAATATACCCACAGATTTATTGCTTGAAGCAACAATTGAGGAACAAAAACTTGAGATCACACAGGAGGATTTGTTAAAAGTGGATAATGAAGGTCGTTGTATAATCACTGATCATGGACATTTTGGTAAGATAATTCCCCACTACTTACACTTGTAATAAGTCAATAAAGCCAATAGATAAGGAAATTGCACAAGATACCTGTTCACTCATGATCATCATAAACTTTATTTCAAGTCTTGTATTACCTTATCAAGTTTTTTGCTTGAAATATCATCCCAAACTTCCAGTTTTATTTATTTAACATTAACAAACCTTCCTTTGCAACTTCTTGATGCAGTACTTTTTAATATATATGGCCCACGAGCTGAACATGATGATGAGGAAAGATGCCGCTTTAAATTTATTTTCTTCAAGATCTTACAGGTAGTTACTTTCTCTCCTTCTCCCTTATGATATTTCATATGGTTCAGCAACTTGTAAATTTGTTGGTTCAATGTTAAATTTTTATACTAACTTGCAACTTCCTTAGCTATCGCCACCAGGTGTGAAAGTGAGTGTTTTTCATCGAACTGAATGCTCATTCTTGTCATACTTGTTGCTACAAGTTGACAAGGTTAATAACTTAATTTTCAGGACATTATGGATTCCCATTTTCTTCATGTTGCCTACTAATACTAACGGTGGTTCTTTATGAAAGTGCCATATATTACTCAGAACTACTTGATGTTATTTTGTTCTCAGTTGTATTCTGATATGCTTATTTCATTTAAACTCCTGGGTTTATTTTACTAAGAAGTTCAAATGTATTGTAGAGAAGATGGGATTTTCTCCTTAATGAGGGAAAGAGAGTATTTGTTGTTGGAGATCTTAATATTGCTCCCACTGCGATAGATAGATGTGATGCAGATCCAGAGTTTGAAAAGAACTTGTAAGTTGCATGTGAAATCACACTATTCCTGACTGCATGAGAATTGAAAGCTCAAGTGCCTTTGAGATTTTATTTTATTTCATTTCATAAGATGATTCAGCAAGTGTGATAAAATCATCACTGAACCAAGTTTTTTACCTTAAAAAGAACACAAACATTTTACCCTAAAAATATAAGACTAGTTTAACTTTGGATTCTGTAGGAAAAGGTTGTTGGTGCCCTTAGGGATTGAGGAGTACAACTAGAATACATGTTTTTTGTTGTGAGAGTACCAATAAGATATCATATAGAGCACCAAAGATATTTTCTCAAAGCTGCAAGCATCTCAAAATAATGAATAAGTAAGGTTAGTTCTTTTGCAGCTAATGCAATTAGGTTTGGGTTAAATAAATAACTTCTTTGTCTATGAAAGTGACTATATATGGACCCAAAACCAGAAATACTTGTGAGAGATATTGATAGTGTATATACCATCACGTTCATAGATGACTAGATATATCGTGGTTTGAAATCTTGTACCGTGCAAAATGGTCGAAACATATCATTCCGGTAAATTTCCAAAACTCAATAGCACTCGGCACCAAAGTTCAAAATCTCGAGCCATATAGTTTCGGCCTTTGACTGGAGCGTTACTGATTCAACATTGTGCCGATGCTCCGATGCATGGTGTTGGTGACAAATTAGAGGTTGAAGGAAGTAAGAGATGAAATAAAAAGAGACATTGTCACGGCTAAGTGGTATCAAATTTTGGTAATTTATCATAATGATACATTTCGCCCGGCATGGTATAAGATTTAAAACCATGCTGACAAAGTTCATCTCCTTTCTCCTTCCTCCAACCTCCAATCCATTACTGACATCATGCATCGAAACATTGACATGATACCGAAATAGTATTGTTCGTATGGCTTGATATTTTGAACCTTGAGATATATCACTTTCTTATAGCTAGGGTCTGACATTCTAACTTGTTTAATGAAAATAGCAATCAAGTAAAGCTAGACGTAATTGATCTTAGCTGATTTCACCTCCGTGTTACATTATATAACCTAGAATCTTATGATCAAGGGCTAAGAAGAATCAGAGCACCTTCATTGTGTATGGTTCTGTTGAGCAAACAAAAAACATGCATTCTAGTTATACTGTTTTGTGTACTTTCTCAGGTTTCGGAAATGGCTACGGTCTTTGTTGCGAGAGTATGGAGGCCAATTTTTTGATGCTTTTAGGTCAAAAAATCCTGGAAGGTATGATCCTGTTTCATTGTAACCTCTTCCAAATAACTTGTAAAGTTGTCTTGACATTGATTTTTTACCTTGTCATTGTTCATAAATATGCTTCCACTTGTAATCATTTCATCTAGCTCTAAACTTTTACAAGCCTGCGATTGTGAATATTTGATTGTTGAAAAACATTGGTTATGTCATCTGAATTATGTTTTAAACTCATTTTGTATTCTAAATTAATTGGAATTTAGTGACGGTTTGCTGTTAACGTAATTCCTCATACTAAAATTCTCTCTGATAAAAAGGTTTTAGAATCTTAAGTTGTATAATATACTTTTTGAGTTTTCATTCCTATTCTATGATTTCCATCATATAGTTCATACAAATATCATTCTATCAAATGTTTTCATTTGTAGTTGGATATATATCTACCAAGTGCTGAGGTGAATCCTTTTGCTTAGATTCAAGTATGTCATAAGGAGGCCCCCATCGGTGGGTGCGGTAGTAAAGCACCTAGAGGAACAAATAAGAGAACCAGAGTTCAAATCCCAATAGGGATGAATATTTTGGAGGTTGGATATGCAAAACCCCAGTAGAGTGGACAATCTGTAACAATTGGGTGTTACATTTTTTTATTGGTCTCTAGTCATCCACCACCTAAACCAATCAACACTTTCTTTACTCTTGGCACCGTATACATCAACTCCATCGTCCAACAGAGGAGACAATCTATAGAAATTTGCTATGGGTGTCATTTTATTGATTGCCCAAGTCCTCACCCACCACCTATGTTAATCGACCCCAACTTCCTTGACTCTTGGCATGAGACCTCCACCCCATAGCCATCCTTGTTTTAGAACACCCAAACTAATGCAAGTTATTGACTATTGTACTTGAGTGTGTCATGGGAGAAATTTATGACCCTTCTAGCATTTGAAGAAAGAAACGCTTTTCATGTGCCTTTGTAAGTTTGATTTGTGTGTTGGTGGAAACTGTGATGGGATGAATTTGAGTTTGAAATTTAGAATTCCCAGAAAAATGTTTGGGTGACAGTATGGCTTGATTGTGGACCCTTTATGGCATATAAATAGTGATGGTATTAATGTGCTATAAGATGTTAGGAGTGGTAGTGTCATGTTGGTTAATTGTTGTCATGCTAAACTGTACATTCCATAGTGGTAGGTATCTATTGTACTAACCAAGTATCAGGGTACACCATGCTAATGTTTTCTGAAGGTGCCAACATATGGCTAGTCACGACAGAAAGATATATACAGCATATCCTTTCTTCCAATGCCCATTCCATTAAACTATCGTCTTATATTCTCTAACCTACTTGCCTCATCTCTTTCTCATGGCTTTATCTGTCATATTTCATACAACGAGTAACGACCGTAAGTGATTACTTTTTTCTTCTTTTTTTTACTTTAGATTATGCTTGTTATCCTTAGCTTTTCAATAGCCAGCAGTAGCTTACACCTTGCCTCTCTGTCTACTACAGAAAAGAAGCATACACTTGCTTCTCACCACGTATTGGAGCCGAGGAATTCAACTATGGCTCTAGGATTGACCATATTCTTATTGCTGGGTCGTGTTTGCATCAGAAGCATGATATCGAAGGACATAACTTCTTAAGCTGCCATGTTGAAGCCTGTGATATTATGAGTCAGTTTAGAAGAGGAAATTCTAGGAATGCTCCAAGGTAAAGAATATAGATCAAGATTTTACTGACTTATTTTTTTGTTTGTATCTATTTTGATTATTACTATTTACAGGTGGAGAGGAGGGAGAAACATTAAATTAGAAGGTTCAGATCATGTTCCTGTTCATGTTATATTGAGAGATATACCAAATCTTCCATTACACAACACTCCATCTTTGGCCGTCAGATATATTCCTGAAGTCCGTGGTTGGCAACAGTCTATAGGTGTGCACACAATTTCAGTTTATCTTGACCTAAAATCTTTGAAATTACTTCCATCTTTGTTTGATGAATTTACATGGATAGATATTCTCATGCAGGAGTTCTCTAGTACCGAATTTTGTTTTTTTTCGTCTACCATGGTGGATTCTCTTTGCTAATCCTTTTTACCGAGCTACAAATTTCTATCTTTTGTGCATTTCGGGACATTGGTATTTAATATGGATATTTCATATCCTTGAGGTACATGGAGGTTATGAGTTTGGAATGGGAAATAAAGAAGGTAAAACTATATTGGATTTTGTGATAGCATATGACCTTATATTAGCTAATACATATTTTAAGAAAAGAGAAGAACACGTGATTACGTTTAAAAGTGAGAATAACAAATCGCAAATTTACTTTATTATGGTTAGTTAGAGGAATAGAAAGATTTGTAAAAATTACAAGGTCATCCCTGAAAAAAACTTAACTACCCAACATAGGTTAGTAGTGTTGGATATATGTTTCAAATATAGTATCAATAGAAAGAAAATATATACGACTCCTAAAATTAAGTGGTGGAAGTTAAAGGATGAGAATCAAAACATATTTAAGAAGAAGATAGGAGGAGTACAAGCATTAGGGGAAATATATAATCACTCCAATACGACATGAGATAAGATGATATCAAAGTTGAAAATAATAGCTAAGAGTGCACTCGGTGAGTCAAAGGGGCATACACCACCAAATAAGAAAACTTGGTGGTAGAATGAGAAAGTATAGGAGAAAGTGAAGGAAAAACAAACAGCTTATAAGAAATTATATATTTGTAAGAATTAGGAAAACTTAAAAAAATATACATTAACTAATAAAGATGCTAAGAAAGTAGTGAATGAAGTAAAGAATAAAACTTTTGAACAATTATATAAAAAATTAGATAAAAAAATGGAAAGAGACATTTATAGAATAGCTAAAGTGAGAAAAAAGAAGACAAGAAATATTATCCAAATAAAATATATTAAAGATGAATATAATATAGTACTAGTAAATGATGGAGAAATAAAAGAACGATGAAATACGTATTTTCATCAACTTTTTAATGAAGGTTTAGGTGACCAACTTAGCTTAGGTAATTTAAGTAGGTCAAATAAATATATAAATTTAAATTTTTACAATAGAATTCAAATTTCAAAAATAAAACAAGCTTTAAATGGGATGCACAATGAAAAAACTGTTGGACCCGATGATATTTTGATAAAGGTATGAAAGTGCCTAGAGAAACAAGGTATTGAATGACTTACAAAACTATTTAACATGATATTGAAAACGAAAATGGAGGATAAGTATTCTAGTTTCTTTATATAAGAACAAAAGAGACATACAAAATTGTACAAACTATAGGAGTATTAAACTAATGAGTCATACCATGAAATTTTGGGAAAGAGTAATAGAAAAAAGATTAAGGAAGGAGACCACGGTGACCGAAAATCAATTTGGGTTCATGCCTGGA
>JBBUKS010000095.1:11363671-11378214 GCA_038050645.1 Hedychium gardnerianum | reverse complement strand
TGATCTCAACTTAGAAACCTCCGTTGGTTTCTTTAGTTGGATCAGCGCCTAAGGTTTGTCCCACTGGGACACGACCTTACTGCACTAACTCCAGTTTGCTTACCTCAACTCACCTGCCAAACATCGAGTCCTCCAGATCGGTTTGGACTTTACTCAACATCGGATTGGCCTTCCAGGACTTCCACTTGATTCTATATCAGGTCCTCCAGACCTATTGAATCCTCTTGCCAGATGTCAGATCCTCTTGACCCATCTGGAGAGCGCATCACTTTTTTGCCACTTTAATCGACCGCGCAGCTGAATTAATTTATATCTCCACAAGGCATCACATCAAGATCCTTGGAGTTATGCTGTGGCCGAAATTTTCCCAGCGCGGATTTAAGAATATAAATTATTTAAATGAATTTTTATTAATGTTTTTTAATTTATTTTAATAACTAATAAAAAAATTACGTGGATCAAATTAATTACTTCTAGAATTAGTAGTGTAATAGATCTCATATCATGAGTGAATGAATGGACTTCTGAAACCTGTAATCTCTTCTTTTTGTTTTCTTCTAATTATTTTATCATTTTTTTTCTTTTAGGTGAAACAAGTTATTCACATCTTTAGTATCAAAAATAAGAATAGAATAATAGTATGTTCTATCACTGTGGCAAAAGGTGAAATGCTCGCCCCCAGCGTCTCTGTCAGTCCGTCCCTAGATCAACACGGAGGAGATAAATCACGGGGGATAATCTAGCCAGCCCGAACAGGCTCTTGAAATTATAGTACAAGAATAAAATATTCAAATTATCATTCAAATATTTATAATTTTATCTCTAATTATAATACATTTATAAAAAAAAATCTCCAAATAAAACATACAATAAAAATATATTAAGTTTTTGAGTTGCTCGCTACGAGTATTTCTTGATTTACTCTTCTGATCGGTGAGAAATTTTCATAGGATCGAATCGATTGCCCCAAATTTATCTATTACCTAACTCATCATTTTTTTATTATAGTAAAAAATGATTATACTCATCTTAAATATCCTTCGGTCCATTTCAAAATTAAGTGAAGAAAAATAAATCATAAAATTAACTTAAAATCGATAGTCAAATGATTAAGATGTGGAAGGAAAGTATAAGTAGAGTCGCCTCGATCATTTTTAAGTTTATATAAAAACGTTAATTTTTTTTAAACAATAAATATTAGTTTTTAAAAACTAAATTTTATATTTATATAAAATTTATTTTTTTTCCACTTTTTTAAGATATAAATTATTAATTAAATTTTTATATTCAAACTTTAATAATAAATCTTTTTAATTAATAAAATTATTAAATTAATTAATCTTATTTAAGACATTATTGAGCATAAATAAAATTTTATTAATTTCAATTTTTTTTTAAAAAAAATCTACTAAAACACAAGTATTATTTATAATATTCTATAAATTATTCATATATTAAAAAAATATATAAGATTTAGTACTCAAATGATATTTTTAATTATAATAATTAAAAAAACATTTTGAAAATAAATATAAATTAACAATATCAAGTAATATATCATGTTTTAAAAAAAGTTCGAGAATCAAATATTTTTTAAAAGAAATTAATCACATAGCAATTTTATTTTTTTCTAGATCATACAAAATATTAAAATTATCTTTATATATTTTAAACCATTCAAATATAAATAAAAAAATGGCATTATCAATAATATAATTAAAATAATTAGTTTTTTAAAAAAAATCAACTGAAAATCTCACCTCATTAGTTTCATTCTTATCAAATTATTTATTTTTTTTAATTATATATTTTTCATGAAATTTTAATTTTACATTCATTTTATTTACAATTTGTTTACAGAAATTACTACACATGTGAACTCATTTTCTTTATAGTCATTAAAAAAACAAACATTTCAACATCTAATGCATTAATAATATTCATATCTTTTATATTATAATTTTTTTTAATAATATTAACTACAAACAATATATCATACCAAATAATATTTCTATATCCGATAAAAATTTAAAATTTTCAATATCGTTGCTAAAGAAATTGTTCACTTTTTATTTTATGATCATCGATAGTTTCTGTACTTTCCCAACGTATTTGTATATTTGTGACAATGATAAAGTGTTTGATTCAAAATTATCATATATAATCTTGATTATATAATTATTAGATAATCACTTAATTAGATTATGAAAAATAAAATATTATTTAATATTATTCAGTTCAATCTTACATAATATAATAAAAATTATTTGTATAGTCCCCGAATTGACTAATAAATAAAATTATATATATATATAATAATATTATTATTATTATTAATGATGATATATAAATAAATAAATTTGGATAATATTTTAGAATTTTATTATTATTTTTGGATTTTTGAATAATTTTATTGAGTTTTAAACTAGATCTATTTAATTTATCTCAGTTAAAAGTTAATTGATTTAATTAATTAAAATTTTAATTAAAAACATAAGATTTTTTTTTTAAAAAAAAACCAACTCATCCCTCACGCACTGTGCTTGCGCTCGCTGCCTGTCGCCCGGCGTCGTCGATCACAGCCTGCCACCTCCGATCGAACGCCAGTCACGCCGCATGCATCCGCCACCAGGTGCCTGGCACCTCTGCCGTCAAATGCTACTGCTAAGCCCGTCAAATGCTTCTGCTAAATTCCGAAAGATTCTAAAATCAAAAAAATCCTCAAAAATGGAAGGTGTTGTGATTTCAAATTATATTTCCTAATTGATGATATATGCTGTTGTCCCACATAGATTATTATTTAAAAATCATTTATTATCTAAATTAAATAAAATTTTCATTAATAATCTTAAATGAATAACTAAAATTATTAAGAATAATTCTCAACCAAATGAACCACAAGAGTTATATTCGAAACATGATCTTTAAAAAAATTAATCTTTTAAAAAAGAAGAAAATTATGAATATATACATTGTCTCGCACCAAAAATAAAAATTATAATACTAGATAAGAATTAAATATATCACAAAGTATTAAATTAAGAACAATAATTCAATTTCAAATTTATTCCTACACTTTCATCAAATAGCAAAACTATCATCTCCAAAAAAACATAACAAGACACACAAACAGATAAGAAAATATGCTTATTAAAATCCGAACTATGCCACAGGATGTAAACCAATTTAACTGTCATTCATAGAATGACAAGGCAATATGAGTAGGACTTCGATAGATCCAAATGTAATTGTAGCATTTGCTGATTAGTCTGAATCAGAATACTGTACTGTTGAAGTCGTGATGCTCCTATTTCCAGCATACTCTTCTGCATCATCCGCATCGTCATTACCATTCTGCTTCTCATCAATAATTCCTGAAGAAGAAAAAATCATGTTAGATAATGAACAGCATACATGTAAGAAGAAGCTAGTAGAAAGTGTTTGCCTTTTCTTTTAAGAAGATTTTCTAAAGCTCTGGCAGTAAAATCATCTTTGCTTCCAAGATCTTGAAACCCGACTATCCTATCAAAGGCAATGCCATTCCTGGAAGAAAAAAAAATTCTGTTTGAGCTATGGAATTTAGCACCACTGACTTTTTACATCATATGCAGTAAACTGAAAGTAGATTAACTTAAAGATGATAAAACAAATCTCACTTCTGAATCTGATTTACAAAAATTTGAAACAGATAAAAAGGGGCAAAATTCAGTAGTTAAATTTAGCAATAAAAAAAAGGTTGTTTTGCAACAAACTAGGGATACTTAGAATCCAAGGGGAAAAAATTGATGTATTGAAATTTCACCTGAATAAAATAACACAGGGCAGTGTTTTGATTCCCAATTTCGTCACGAAAAATGGTGCATTCTGTGTGGAAAATCTGGTATAGTCAGTTCCAGCGTTAGAATTATGAAAGCAACAGAGTTATTTATGTTTACTAACTTCAGCATCCAGCTTGATAAACTTAGTATCAATGTGGACTGGTGCTAGGGCCTTCAAATGCTTGTCCATTATCCTACATGATCCATTAAAGAGATAGAAACTACTGAAGACCACAGAAAGAACACAAAAGGTGACAATTATAAAATAGATTACTTGCAGCGATAAAATTCACGGTGGTAGAAATGGCAAACAACTCGTTCACTTCCTGTAACTTCCCCAAGAAATTCCCCTTCAGTTATCTCTCTATATTCACCGTGACCCTGTCTTTTGAGGACTTCTCTCTTTTCTACCTCTTTCTGCATGGAGTAATGCAACAATAATCGCAAATTGTCATAGAACAGAAGAATGCAAGTACTCCAGACATTTTTACCTTGAGAGCAGCAATTCTTTCAGCATGCAATTTCTCAAGCTCAGGATCCTGAAATAGATGCGAAACCAACACAGATAGCAATTAATATATGCAAGACAAGTACACAAGATCTGTTTTTTTTCCCTCTCTCTTCCGCTTACATCCATCAGTTCATCAAGATCCACAATTTCATCGGCGGAGGTGCTTGGCTGAGCCTTCTCTTTAGCTAAGAGTTCCTACAACCGGAGTTTACTGGCATTAGATCAACCTCTCATCGGATCTAATGATACGCATATCTTGATGCGGAAAAAAAAAAATTCACCTTTTGGTAGTCTCTCGCTGCTGCTGCAATTACGTTGCCGAAGGCGAGACTGGAGAAAGTCGAACGAAACGAATCGGGATCCATCTTCCTCCTTCTCCTTCGCTTCTTCAGTTGGTCTCAGAGATGACGGAGCAGAATCGACAGGAAGGAAGAAGGAATGTTGATTTTAGGGCTAAATTTCTTGGCGATTGTAACAAACGATCCCTAAAAACGCCATTGTCAAGGGTGTGGCATATAGGCTCGAGCCCAAGTGGCCCGTGCCCGAACTTACTTTGATATAAATAATTTAAAATTTAAAAATATCAAAAATATATAGAAATTTAAAATATTAAAAATAGAATCTTAAAATAAGGGATTTGATATCCTCCGTTATTCAGCGTGCGCGTGTATCCACGATAGGTGTCTAGAATTAATCCAAACATTTCAAATATTATTTTTTTTTTTTTGGTTTTTTTAAATCATAATTACTTAAATTTTAAATACTAAATATTATATTCCAAATTTTAAATCTTAAATTTTAAAAAAATCAAGCACCGTAAACACTATATCCTAAACATTAAATCTTATATCTCAAATCTTAAATTTTAAATCCAAAACTAAAAAAAAATCAAAAAAACAAAAATTATGTACCCTAATATTATATCTTAATAATATATTTAAAAAAAAAATTAATTTTTTTTTAACTTGAATGTTATAGTTTAATTTTTGAATTTTAAAAATAAAATTTAATTAACTTAAATTTGAATAAAAAATAAATAAATAAAACTCTGATAATAATTGAGGCGTTGGATCTATTCTAAATGCCTCGATAAAAAATATTAATTTAATAATTAAGGCATTTAAACAATTTCAGGTGCCTCACGGAAAAGATAGGATATCATTTCTACTTAAAATAAATCCTTAAACTATTTTTCACTCTCTTTTTTTAAAAAAATATATTTAAAGTCGCGTAGGTTATTACTAATTTGAGTCTTGCTTTGATTAGCATCATTCTTTTACCTTCTGTTTACACTAAAAGATGGAATGGAAAAAGAAGGAATTTAAGTGGAAAAAAACTCTCTAAAGAAAGGGAAAACGAAAAAAGAAAAAAAAAAGAAATATTAATTGCGGTAAGGAAATCTCATCGTGGCAAAAGGCGAAACGCTCGCCCCCAGCGCCCCTGTCAATTCGTCGCAGGACCAACATGAAGGAGATAAATCATGGGGTTAGTCTAGCTAGCCCGAACAATAACTAGTGCATAAGGGAGGTACGGAAATCTCATCACTATGATACAGTGGTGGAAATTTATCCTACAATTGAGAGTGATGATGTCAAAATTTTCTCTTCGTTTTCTTCTTAAGACGTGACAATTCCTGCCAGAATAACAAAAATCAAATGAAATCAGTCTGATGTCTATGTCATCGTGGTATTTCGATAATAGAGTGAAAAAGAAAAAAATAATACGAGATGTTAGTTAGCGAGAGCCCCTTGCGCGGAGCATATGCTTGGCTTTTTATAAGTGTAAGAGACCCGTAGAGATCATGGAAAGATGAGGATTATGGCCCCTATCTGCTCGAGATGTGCATGGTCATAGTTTGTAAAATCGTAATTCTGGATTGTAGGATTGCACGATGTTATGATCCTGAACATCGAATCGATCCTGAATTATGCAAGATTATTTGTTCTAATATAATTGAAGCAGGATCGGTAGGATCGTAGCAGAATCATAATAGAATCGTAACAAGATCGAAGCAGGATAAGTAGAGGTTTTGAGAAATCATAATTTTTTATTCAGATTGAACTATGGGACCTATAATATATTAAATCGAGGCATGTTCATATATTTATAATTTGTTATCAGATGAAACCCGTAATTGCCCAGTTTCAAATTCAAAAAATATCATTTACAATCTTTTTGGAGGCTTGGAAGATTTTTTATTTTTTTTAATTATCTTTTGAATTATTTTATAATTTTTGTTATTTTTATCTTTTGCAGAATTAGGGTTGAGATTCTGTGACTATTTAAAAATTTGTTTAGTTATTTTTTAGTTAGTTTTTGATCAATTATATCCTACCATCCCCCCACAAATGATAAGTTTTTGAATGCATATTATATGATATTCTGCGAAATCAACAGGGCAATAAAAGATTGTTTCCGACGTTCATATTTGAGTCAAAGGTTTTAATAGCTTCCGCTACGTCTGCTGCTTTGTTGACCTTTAAACTGAGTAATCTTGTGAACCAAGTGAACATTCTTGAGGTTGAATGTGATTATTGTTATTATGTTATTAGAAATTTTATACTCTTTCATTTTATGATCTAAAAATATAAATATTATTGATTGTTATTGTGTTAAATAGTAGTTAAATTACTACTTAATTTAAATTTATATATGTAATAATGTCATATATGGTGTCGAGTGTCGAGATTGTATGTATATGTAAAATTATTAATCTATTTAAGGGTTTTGGTAGGATCATACAATTCTACGATCTGATCCTGACCGATCCGATCCTGATCCCAAATCGATCCTGCGTAGGATCGTGATTCTACAAACTATGCGCCTAGTGGTTACCATGCCCAGACGCGTGCGGGAATCGACTCATGGGAACTTGCCCGGACTCAAGGGTGGGGGCCTACTCGAACACGCAGAACACTTGAGCTACGGTAGTCAAATCCGCTCAGTCGGTTGAATCTACTCAGCTGGTCGGCGGGTCGGAGTGCTCGGCAGGTCGGATTGACTGGGTTGGTCGGTGCGTCAGAATGCTTTGTAGGTCGGATCAACTCGGCTGGTCGGCGGGTTGAAGGGCTCGATAGTCAGATCGACTCGGTCGGTCGGTCGGATCGACTCAGCTGGTCGACGAGTCGGAGTGCTCGGCAGGTCGAATCAGCTCGGTTGATTGGGTCGACTTGACTAATCGACGAGTTGGAGTTTAAAGTTGACACAGTCATAGTCTGACTTCCTGCAGTCTACTCAGCTTGGTTGTGTGATGTTGGGGGATTCGAGCTTTGACAGGCCATAACTTTTAACTCGGGTCAAACCGTGGAACGAAAAACCTATCAAATCAAAACTCGTTCAATTATCTACATTTAATATTGAGTGAAAAATATAAGTTTGGACTTTAAACCTGACACGGTTGTAATCTGACTTCCAGCAGCCTACTCGACCTGGTCGTGTGATGTTAGGGCCACTACAAAACAAATAGCGTTTAGCGATGGAATTATCCATTGTTATTCCGTCGCAAAGTGACCTTAGCGACGGAATTACGACAGAATAATTTTGTTGCTTTAAATTGGGTTGAGAGGGGTTAGCGACGGAATTAACGTTCCGTCGCTAATATTTTGCGACAAAAATATAATTCTGTCGTCAAATTTAGCAACGGAATGGTACGTTCCGTCACTAATTATTGGCTTTAAACTCGTTGGTTCGGAAGGATGTTTAGCAATGGATTTTCTATTCCGTTGCTAATTAGCGACGAAATTACCGATTCCGACACTAATATCGTTATGATATTTAGCGACAGAATTTTCAATTTCGTTGCAAATTAGTAACAGAATAAAAATTCCGTCGTCATTTTTTTAATAGATTCTATTTTACATATTGAATTATCATGTTTACATTTTACATAACAATACACTGCATGTCCATACAATCACAACGATACACTATAACAAACATTACATCCAATTCATATAATCCATACAATCCAATCCAATCCAATCAAATACAATCTAATCCAATCCATAAAATTAAATCAAATCAAATCTACACATGTCCAAAAAACAATCAAATCCTCACATAAACATAAATAAAATCCAATCCCATACGTATCAAATCCTACACATGTCCAAAATTCCAAATACATAGATATCAAACACATATCCAAAATTACCGAAATATACATCCAAATATAATCCAATAAACTATTATAAACTATCAAATCCCGTAAAAAGTAAAATACGTTAGATTAAAAAATTATGCGAGAAAGTAAATGAGAATAATGCACTAAAAAGTAAATATTTGACTAATTTTACATGTCAACAAAAAAATATACCTGGATCATATTTTAGATAGTGGTGATAAATTATTCCTGAGAAAATATAATACAATTAGAGGTGAGCAGATTATAATATCAAAACAGAATAAATATATTTTGTATATTTTATAAGTGATAAACAAAAAGGGTAAGTTATAGTTACATAAACCTAATCAGAGTCCTGTGGGTCTTGAGTATCCTGTGAATCAAAACGATGCTATTGCGATGCGATAAATTGAGTAATGATTACTCGCATCTCAAGCAAGGCAGCATCATTTCTTGTCTCCTGATTGGTCATCCTTTGCTCTAGTGTCGCTAGTTGATTCTTAAGTTCTTAATTTTCAGTTCTTAATGACTGGACCTCAGTGGAAGAAAAAGTAGGACGACCCTTGGCTCTAGGAGTCATCAGATGATCATATGTCACTTTAGCCTGGGAGCCAAGGCCGTAGAGAGAGGAATTCGTTATCCTTCCATCGACAACATCATAATATGTCATTTATCGCATCAATAGATAGAGATTGTGACTCCCCTCCCTCTACCGGTGGCTGAGATGCCTAGGCGACTTTATTATTCATTTCCTCCTATGCGAAGAAAAGTATATGATTAATATCTTATACACAATTACTAAAACTAATCAATGCTAATAGTTTTATGTAATAAAGTTAATATTCTTATGTTTATGGCCCAGGATCGAGTATCGACAAATGTGTCATCTTTCTTTTTGTGAGTCTTGCTAAATATCTCCCAATAAGTGGGAGGTCTCTGTAGGGTACGTTCCTGCATACAGAAAAAATTAGCACCAAATTTATACGATAATAAATTAAAATTTTCTTATATAAATTTAAATTTAACTTACTAGATTGATGACATGCTCTACAATAGTGTGAGATCCGGAACTATGCTTCATGGATCTGGTGCTCAGACCAGTTGACTCTGTATTTCTATTAGTTCGAGCCGCTGCAGAATTTGACTGTCATTTTTCTACAGCCCAAGTGGCAGTCCATGCATCCCATCTCTGGAGGTACATGCGCTGGCCTCGTGTCCTTCCGTCTCAACTTGTAAATGAGGTCTTTGTATGATTTTCACCATAAGCGTTCCATATCTATTTAAATTGTGTCTCCTGACCTTCCTCCCAAGTATATTTTTCCTACAATAATAAGATGACAAATTAGTATAAAATGATAGATATATGATACAATACCAAACATATTCAATTTACTTATCAAAAAATCATCATAATAGAAAGTCTTCATATTCGGGTCTATATGCCTCCATGTAGTAACAGAAGAGGATATTCGTTCTTTAAATTTGAGGGTGATGTAGGAGGCTACCTAATGGCTATTAAGAGTAAAACTGCATGAAAAAAAATTAAGATATGAGAAATATATTATAAATAAACTTATATATGAATTTGAATTACTAATAATACAACTACTTACCAGTCTCCAACAACCCTCAGCCATGTCCAACCATGGGGTGCAATTGTTTGGTCAGACATGATAATATCTGCAAAATAAAATGACAACACATAATAACATTATTGCTAACAATATGATATTTGAAAAAAATAAGATGGAACCATAACTTACTTGATGAGTACTAACGCTAATATTTATTCATTATTACAATCTGAATAATGAACATTAACATTTTCTAATTCCTCATCGCTAGACTCTATTAGCACAATAGTCTCCTCACTACTTGACATATCTCCATCATCTATATTCATTTATATCCTCGTAAGTGACATTAACATCTATAAGTAATTAGGATGTGGATTGAAGTTGTGAGTCAATTGAATGTCTTCCAACTTCGTCAACTTGAAATGCATTAACGTTTTGAGCATTGATGGTGTTCGACATTTCTATGGTCGAGCAAGGCTTCATTTTGTTGGTGCAATTGACCTCCAAGGTTTTGATGTTTATTTGACAATATGATTAATGAGACTTGGTCAAGGTTGACCTAGGCAAGTGAGAAGTCCAAGTAGGTCAAGGTTAACCGAATGCTTGGCATGAGGAAAATCCTAAGGGAGTGAATCTTAAGTAGTGAAAAGTCTTAGAGGAGTGAACTCCAAGTAAGAGAAAAATTCCAAGGGAGTGAATCTTAGGTAGTGAGAAGTCTTGGAGAAGTAAACTCCAAGCAAGAGAAAAATCCTAAGGGAGTGAACCTTAAATAGTGAGAAGTCATGAGGAGTGAACTTTAAACAAGAATTTTTTTTTAAGGGAATGAACTTTAGGTAGTGAGAAATCTTGGAGGAGTGAACTTCAAGCAAGAGAAAAATCGTAAGAGAGTGAAGTTTAGGTAGTGAGAAATCTTAGAAAAGTAAACTTCAAGACAATGTAACCGAAAGGTTTCCGATTGACTACACACAGTCGACTGAACTAGCATATTTAAATATTACTAAACACTATTTTACTTTACTATTTGTATTGTGCTAAATTTGGTGTTATAGGAAAGTCTTAGTGGATGAGGTTGATCGGACACTAAGCAGAAGAAAAAGTCCAAACAGATCAGTTAAACCAGATGTTTGGTAGGTAAGTAAGGTAAGTCACAAAAAGACCTTTTATTTTGGAAGGCAATGAGGGTGTGTCCCAATTGGGATAACCTTATGCGTTGATCAAATTGAAGAAACTAACGGAAATTTCTAAGTCAAGATCAGACAGTTCTAACTATCAAATTGATTCATGCATAATTACGTGTTTCTAACTCTATTTTGCAAGATCATTTTATCATTGTGTTAACTTTATTTTGTAGAAAACAGAGACCTCAGTTGACCAAAGTGTTCAGTCAACCAAACATAGTGTTGGTGCTGGGAGTAAAACATTTAACCAAGATTTTGATGTATGACTAAGGTTAAAGCTAGGTTTGGTGAAATCTAACGAATTTGTGTCAAGTATGCAGGTAAATGTAACTTGATCAGTGAAAAATCCTAGTGAGTGCAGCTAGGCAGCTGAATTCTAGGTTGATAACCAAGCAAGGAAATTCTTAGCTAAGAGTTAGGTGGATTAAGTCTAAGTAGGTCAGAAATCTGATCATTTGGCAAGACAAGTCCAAATGTGTAGAATCAGTTGGGAGTTGATTGCTTGGCAAGACAACTCCAAGTGTATAGAATCAGCTGAGAGCTAATTGCTTGATAAGCAAGTCCAAGCGGAATCAGCTGGAAACTGATTGCTTGGTCACCCAAACTAGATGGGCCAAAATCTAGTCAGATAAAGTGCGAGTAATTTTAAATCATATATCCTACTCATTACGTGTAACAACTGCAGGGAAGCTGTTTGACGGTTCCAGATGACCGAAGGAAGTTTGGGGCGATTGGTTGGTGATAACTCTTGACGAGTGAAGTTGGAGGGTCCAAGCAACCATAGTTGGGCCGGATCAACCAAGGGTATACAAGCGACGGAGCAGGCTTCTAGGCGACCGAGAAGATGAGGTTATCGACAACCCGAGCGAGTCGAGTCAAGATTAGATTTGACCGCTCTTTAGGCAATCAAGGAGCCCTCAATCGACTAGGTAGCGTTATTACCGTTATCTACCGGATAGAAGTTGTGGCCATGTCAGCATGAAGACAGGCGATCGAAGAGCCCTCAGTCGACAAGGAAGACACTATATAAGGACTTTGATGCAGAGCTTGAAAAATCAATCCATTCTATCTCATTTAGTCTTTTGTGCTCGTGCACTAGTGCTTTCTCGTTCCTTGTGCTGCGACACGCTGTAATGTGCACTTCATTTTCGATCAACAACACCTAAAGTAATATTTGTATTTCTGTTTGTGTTATCTTGCTTATTTAACTGCACTTAATTTTTAGATTATTTTTCTGTAAGATTGCTCCACGTAGGAGAAATTTTAAATAAGAATCATTTTGTTTAATTATTGTGTGTGTTTATATTACTGTTTTGGTTAGTCAATTACTTGCATGCTTAATCATAGTTAAATTCTATGCATGCTTACATTGGTCTAGCTATACTTGTCAGAATCAATTCATAAGTTATATTTATTTTCGTTGTGCACTTTGATTGATTCAACTACTTAAGTTATTTTGTTTAAATATTTGCTCGTAAAATTTGTAACACTATTCCCCCCCCCCTTCTAGTGTTGAGTTCAATCCTACAATTTGGTATTAGAGCGGGTTGAGCTAAAAGAAACTAGGAAAGCTTGGTGAAGTGTATGTCTAGGCTAGATTATCCTATGTAGTGCATCTAATCAAGTGGAACTAGTAGAAGTTATGTCACCTCACTCTAAACTAGTTAGACCAAGAAATTATATTAAAGTTGATTCAGCTCCAGATTCTTAAGTTATCTTTATATTAGGAAATGATCGTTGCTCTGATAATCAAGAAGACTCCTGCCTCGCCACTATCTGAAAGCTAATTTAGGAAAATTTTGCTTAATTAGCCCAAAACAAGACCTAAATCTAACACAAAGTGAACTTTATGCTTGAGATGGAACAAACAAATCAAATCAAATAATAATCTAATCCAAGCCCAAGACAAAATTTAGCCCTAATTACAACCAAACCCAAATCAAATACATATCATATCCTAAACTTTAATACAACTTAAACAAAATATTTGTTTCAGAAATGTCTTTACAGGAATGTTTCAGTACAACCCGCCCACTGCTTTTCAATGGCAACAATTTTCCCTATTGAAAATATAAGATGGAATACTACCTCATGAATGAGATAGAAAATTATCTGTGTTAAATATGGCAATTAAAAATAGTTAAATAATGAGCGTTAATAGAGAAATAAATTTATAGAATTTTCTGAAAATTTTTAGGAATTTTTCTGGATTTAATCAGAGCTAAAATGATAAATTCATGGGGATATAAATAATAGACTTTTATAAAACCTGTTTGAAATACCAATTAAATGAGAGTTGATTAAATTAATTAACCTAAGGTTGGAATTAATTAACCTAAGTTGAATTAATTAAAGCCTAAGCTAAATTAATTAAAACCTAAGTTCTAATATATATACCTAATTTGTTCCTTTTACTCTTCACTCGACATTCCCTCATCACCCGATTCTTCTTCTCTGCCTCCTCACTCGCGCATCACCGCTGAGCTCCTTCCTCCTAATCGTCGCCCGCCGCCCTCTTTCCTTTCCCTTCTTCAGTTGACACCACCGGTGCAACCTTCTCCCTCTCGCAATCGCCGCCAGCCAGGCCGCGATTAGCAACCTATCCCATCGCAGACAGCCGCTGTAGTAGCCAAGCGTGACCATCGCAGCCGGCACACAGCCGTCAACCGCTACCAAAGCCACCTAGGCCGGATCTACTATCTGGCCAGCTCCATCTGCCCCGACCCTTTTCTTTCTCGTCCAGATCTAACCATCGGCCACCCCCAGCCATCCCTAATAGAGCCAGCAACCCAATTCCAGTGGAGGTAAGGGTTATTGGTGTTTGTGAGTTGGTTTAACGATTGATCTAGGGTTGATTGGTCTTCTGCCATCTTGATACAGAGTGTTAAACCGTGAGAGCTTTGGCTAGGTACTGCTTAGGACATTCCCATCTCCGGCAGCCTCCATCAACAACAGGAAGCTAATTTTGATCTGCTCTACCTATTTGGCCAGCCAGTGTCAAAACAATCACTATTCTGGTAGGCTGGTAGGAGTTGTTCCAATCATTTTGGCGATACCGAAAGTCCACCAGTGGAGGTAAGGGTTTGGAGTTGTTTAACTATAGT
This sequence comes from Hedychium gardnerianum, assembly GCA_038050645.1. Taxonomy (NCBI): domain Eukaryota; kingdom Viridiplantae; phylum Streptophyta; class Magnoliopsida; order Zingiberales; family Zingiberaceae; genus Hedychium; species Hedychium gardnerianum. The sequence goes on along the minus strand of JBBUKS010000095.1, from coordinate 11,363,903 downwards.
TTTGGTTGCTTGGATACAAAACATGTCATATTACTCCTAAATTTTGATATTGTGGTATTATCTATGATGGTAAGTAATTGCATGTTCAGTGTTATTCTATTTTTGGAATTGGAGAGTTTTTGATGTAGCTTGGATTGATTGGATTGTTAACATGAAATCTAGTCTGGTGGATTAGCTAATATTGGAGTTCATTTGGCTTAAGGCTAGGGTTTGGATATGAAGGATGTAATGA
>JBBUKS010000095.1:11347739-11363571 GCA_038050645.1 Hedychium gardnerianum | reverse complement strand
GGGGATAGAGCTCAATGGCGTAAAAGGATCCATATAGCCGACCCCACATAGTGGGATAATGCTCGGTTGTTGTTGTTATAAAATGTGAGTCAATGGTTTCTTGTTTCTAATAATTCACAGAAGATATTATCCATAATTTCTTCAAGTCAGGGCCTCATGTTATTTGGCTGATCTGATTTGAGCTGTTTCACATTGACCAGAAATGAGCTGATGCACTAGAGGGATATAATTAATGATTCATTTGATATGGGGAAAGCATGTTCACTTGTAACTTCTAAAAGAAAGATTCTTAATTCATTGAATTTTATGGGAAAGGATATCCATTACCTTTTCCCTTTCTTCAGTATAGTAGACAGGCAGAGAAAGATAAATAACTAGATTTGTTTTAGTTCTTGAAATACTCCAAGCACTTAATAAGATTTAGGATATATGGGGTGATACCTGCATTTACCTAAATATGCTGAAGTATGCCATCCTTTTTCTTTAGGCGAAGTTTCTTGGTTGCTTTGTCTGCTTTGCCTTCTTGTAGAGGCTCAAGTCAATATTTCACAAATGCAACTCATTTTTAGAAACTTAAGGACATGGAAGTCTAAGTGTTGACATTTCAGATGAATCTACATCATGGTTTTATTAGTTCCAACAAAGATGTAGCCTAAGAAACAAGCAGTTGAAGATTGGCTTGCCACAATATATTCTTGTTCCTTAATGACAGAAAAATGGAGGAACTTAAACAATAGGCCAAATTATTTTGTCCTTGTCGGTCTTCACTTTAATGTTTTTTTTTATTGATGTGATTTTACTTGTACATCATAATTTCAGTGACATAGATGGCGGAAAGAATTCACAAAGATTTACCATTTCTAAAAATCTTATTTGTCAAATATTTTTGTTCCTATGCCAATAAGAAATTTCGGTTCATGTTTTAATGGATGACCTGTTATATTGATATGCCAACAATATAGGCATGATGGCGGTGTGGTAATGCAAAGAATGGTGTCTTGAGATTGAACAGAAGTTGTTAGATTGTTGCCTATTTTCAGCATCTCTTTTCATGTAATACCCATATTAACATGTTTGGCATCTCATCACTGCTAAGGCTTGAAAATTTTACTTGGCTGGATGTTGAACTTCTATATATGTTGATTGATCAGTTTATAAGAAACATGATCATCTTGAGCTCTTTCTTCAGGATTGGTTCATGTATTGGTCAGTGGATAAAGATTGTATGAACTGGTGAAATAGATGTTGAGCACATATTTTCTCATCTGATTGGCATACATGAAAACAATGTTACCTTAATTTTTTACCCATTTTAATTGAATTGTTCAGATATTCTTGTATCAACATCGCTTTTAAAATTTGAATTCACAACTATCTTATATCAAAGTTGCCACGATCCGACTTCCATCCCTATATAAGGGATAACTTTCCTCCTTGGATAATATCCATCACGGTATCAAAATCAAGTAACACCCCTAAGGGTGCACTAGGTTGTAACAAATATGAATACTTATAATTTATTAAATGATATAGAAAAATGTTAACACTATGTCCGAACTCAAATAATGACTTTGCTAGACTCATGACGAGTGATAAATGAAAAAAATGCACTAAACTACCAAAATACCAAAAATACATACCAGTAGCAATCCCTATAATAAAACATAAGAGAAAATAATCTATGGACTAATAGAAACCATTTCCAAGACTCTTGTCGAGCATCTCTGAGCAAAATCATTCTATAATATGTCCAAATCTTGAAAATCACCTAAATTTGCGAATTTGGAAATCAAAGGAAAAAGGGGGATTGAGCACATAGTGCAAAATAGAGAAAGAAAATAAGTGCTCGAAAACGAATCAATAGAAAGCAACAAAATTTATAGTTTCTGTTTTCATATTCTTTAGCATCATTTAATCATTCTTTTGATCTTGTTATTTTCCTTTCAATTCGCCTTTTAATTAATTGCTTCAATTCTCCTTGTTTCCCCTTTTTCAATGCTATGCAAATTATAGTCTTACCTTTTACACTAGAATCAACATAATTTATTAAGTGGGTGAACATATATGTATAGAGGGTTTTGATATGCCGCTCACCCAGTGCGCATCAAAAATTTTGTTCGTTTTAAATATTTTTAGCTTGAATACTATAACCTAAATTCTAAAGACAAAATCATAAATGGCTTAACTCCGAGCTAAAAAATAAACAAAAAAAAGAAAATGTCAAGCATCTCACGACGCTCATAGTTGCATGGTGAGCAGCAGGAGAGAGAGAGAGAGAGAGAATAAGGGTGACTGACCCCAACCCATCTAATAAGGAAATATGAGAGTAAACAACCTGCAATCTGCTCGCACTGAAATGCATCATGTGTGTCTATATATATAGGATGAATGACCCACAATCCACCTTATATACTGCACAATAATAATATGATGATTGATCTATAATCCACCTAGTGAGTAAAACATCGCACCCAATATGACCGAAGCTTATGAACACGCGAAAAGACTTAAGGGTTCTTTCTGGATGCGAAGCTAATGCTATACAATTTAGATAATTAATTAATTATATTAATTCACTATATGCGTTCATGCAACTTCTTAAGAGTGCGAAATCAATGTTCTACAATTATGGAAATTTATTAAATTCTCATTCTAGCATAAGAAATCTTGCTTGTACCTCTTAGAAATTATAGAACCGTAGCTCTATGATACAAAGGTTGCATTCATTTCCTTGTTAATTTAGTTGAAAATTCACATAATTTCTTATGAGTTCAAAGTCGAAACTGTCTTGCATTATTAAGTTGTATGTGATTAGATCAACATAGTTAATTATGTTATTTGATCACTTATATTTCTCTAAAGGAACTAAGCTCCCCTATGTTACTTTTAAATTTCAAGTTGTTTATTAGAAATCTAATCAATAAATTTTAATAAAGCTACAACAATTAGATAGATAATCAGAATGTAAAAAGGACCGCCAAACATAAAAGACATTATCAAACAATATAAATAAGTATGATTTTACCACTAATTTCTACCTAATAAAAGCATAACATAAATCTCAAAAAATTTATCCACTACAATTTGTTTATTTACTTTATATTTCATAATGAAGCAACTTGTTAATAATTTCCCTTTTTGAATATGTTATCATACTAATTAATATCATTAATATTTTGTATTTAATCATGCACAAGATGATTACAATGAAACAAATAGGAAAATCTTCACTTGTGCAAAGAGTTTAAATTACTCCGGTTGAAGGACTCTCGGTTGAGGTTACCTTCGCAAGGAAAATCTAGGCAAAATGCGAGGGCAGTGATGTCGTGGGGTTGTTGTGATAACAACGTTGGCGTACACATAGTTATTTAAGACGTGAGGTGCCAAAAAACGCATAGGTGCTGTGGGGCTTGAGGCGCTAGGGGCTAGGTGAGAGGCGCACACCTTACTTAAGTAAGGCGCTTTGGGTATAAATTTTTACAATTCAAACATATATAGGAAATTTCTACCAAAATATTTCACTAACAAAATTCAAATATTTCACAAACTATTAAATAATAATGTAATATAAAATTCACTGTGGTGTTGCATTTGTTTTCAAAGGCTGTACTTGTATCCCATTTTATCCCTCCACCAACCACTGTGGTGCTGCATTTAAAGAACAACACATGGTACTGAATTTCAAAGAACAACACCACAGGTTTTGAAAATCAACACCATAGCGAAAATTAGTGAAATAAATGAGGGGAGGTGGATACTGATTTTTTAGGGTAGAGGAAGAGCCACACAGAGAGAACATTAGTGAAATAAGTTTGCAAGGGACAAAGGGAGGTTGATGTTCATTTTCTAGGAGAGAGGAAGAGTCACAAGAAAACTGTGCTGCATGCATGCAAATTAATACAACCTAATTAATTTAAAGAGTAATTAAAGGTATGAGTTGGGCTTTAAAAAAATATTTAAAACTTTAATAAGGCGACGACAATCGCGTCTTAAGCGCGTCTTAACCTCTCAAAAGGCGCGTGCTTAAGCGAGCTTCATTCTAGTGCCTGGGTCACTGCCCAGGCGCAAATGGCGCGCCTGGCTGCGCCTAGGCGTAGCTAGGTGTGCGCTTTTCACAACTATGGGTGTACAACAGGGACGGCGGCGGCGACGGTTGCAATGCGACTAGTGGCATGAGGAGGGAAGGAGTTTAGGACAAGAGAAGGTGGGAGAGGGAAAGGATGGCAGTGGATGGTGTTCGTCATTTTTGGAGAAAATTAGGGTTAAAAATAAGGTTGCGAGTATTTAATTGCAGTTTTGCAAAAGAAAAGTCCAAAGAGTTTTAGAAATTACAATCACCCCCTTGAATTTTTTTAAATAATATAACATTGGCACATGATCAACGTCTTATGTGTGCTAAGATGGGACAAAATTTTGAAGAGTTGCAGATCTCTTGGCATTTAGCACCGTATCCTTTTATAGTTTGAAGTTCCCTGAAGACCTTCAGTCTTTTAAATGCTCTGGGGCTTCGATAGATTTTATGACACTATGATTAGTAGTTTAAATTGACTGAAGTTGATTAAACTGCATGTATATAGTCATTGATAATTTGAAATGTGATAATTGTTGAAATGGTATCTTAGACCAATAGTCATGCCTTGCTAAGAGAAGTTGCAATATTTAGATTTCTCTTAATGTTTCATTAGCCAGGCAATCTGTTTTGGGTTAGTGTACATAAATATTATTTTAGTGCATACATTTTGACAGCCAGGCCAACAAAATATTCACCGAACCAAGCTTCTTGATAGATTAGCTATGAATTTTCTTCCTTACCTTTTCTTTTTGTGAGAAACATTTGATATATCATATGAATTGGTTAAATAATGGACTCTCTTTTTTGATATTTTAATTGGTTGTTGGAGGCATGGGTTTGGTTCAGCGGAAAGTGGAACTTCAAGTCAAGTGAATACAGAAGGAAAAAGTCCGCTAGTCTTGGATGAAACTGAGGACATGGAGGAGCAACCTTTATTGAGACACCGTTCCAGGCAAATTGCTCCTGTAATTGCAGAACCTACAGTCTCTGGACAGCCAAGCGATAGTGCTTCAGATCCTCCAAGGCTTGATCAAAACCCCCAGCTTAATGGCCATGCTTTTGAGAGAGATCAGGCATTGATTATGAAAGATTCTGTTTGTTCCTTTGTATTATCCTTGATTTGCACAAATCTAAAATTTTCTGATTTATTTTTCAATTAAGTGGGGTGGAATTTCCTCTCAAGAGCATGATGAGGCTGTCATGCTTGAGGTTGCAATGTTTGGTGGTATTCCTGATGAAAGAGGGTTTCAATTTGAATACCCAACTCGCCAAATACCTCGTCCTCCTTCCCCTACGCTTATGGCACAACGCTTGTTAAGGGAGCAACAGGTTTGATATGCCCTTTATTTATTCACTAATTGTTGATGTGGCCAAATAAAGTAATGTTTTCATGATCACAGGATGATGAGTATCTTGCATCACTTCAAGCAGATAGAGAAAAAGAATTGAAGGCTCAGCAGGATGCTGAGCTCCGTAGTTTAGAAGAGGCCAATGCCAGGGAGGCCGCCCTTCAAAAGAAGAGACATGAAGAAACAGAAACTTATAGGAAGCATCTCGAAGAAGAGGTAAGACATGCTCTTATATGTCTCCATTGATAGATAAAATTGCTACAGAATATATCTTGATTAACTATCATAGTGTGGAAATTCATTTTAAACCTGAATTAAGTACATTTATCAAACTCAAATTTGCAGTCAGTATGTTGAATGTTTTTTGCTACCTTTGAATAGATTGGATAATACTGATATTTACTGAGAACAACTTAGAATAAATCTTGTTGGTACCTTCTTTTTTTAGTTATGTACCTTAGAATTTTCTTTTGCTTCTTTTGCATGCCAATTAGAAATTTGCTTAATCATTATTGACTTTGTTGCGCTTTTTAGTGCATTTGGAATTTAAAATTGCCTTTATATATCAGGTGGAGGTAGGGAATTTCATTTATTAGGTGAAACGAGCAAAATTTGCCATTCCGCACGAAGCTCGGCACCAACATAGTGAGCCACCGCGGGGTCGCAGAGGCGCCTCAATCTTGTGGCGATTTCGACAAGATCGCAGGGGCATCACAACCCTCGCAGAGTTGTGGCGCCCCGCAATCCCGCATTTTTTTCTTTTTTAAAAAATTGTTTCATTATTTATTTATTATTATTTTGTATTTTTAATTTTTTTAATATTTAAATTAACTTTTTAAATTTTAATTAATATATTTCATATTTAAAAAATATCTAAACTATACAGTACCTAAAATCGTGTCGTTCCGATCATAAATTGAAACTTCGAAACAGTTGGATATTTTAAACCATGAATAGATGTATTGATTCATCCACATGTTCGTACTGTCTTGGGTACAATCAATTGAAGACAAGTGGCTATATGATCTTTATTCATGATGTTGTGGTCTCCTCGGGACAAATTGTTGGCCAGTGCATGGGGTGTTGCCACCATGAGGTCTAGGGGTCAAATCTTAGCTAGTAGCCAGGTTCCTGCCCTCTCCCATGCACTGGTCATTGTTCAGGCTAGTAGTCACCCGTGATTTACCTCCTCCGTGTTAGTCCTGGAACGGATTGGCAGGGGTGCTGGGGGCGAGCGTTTCACCTTTTGCCACCATTTATTCATGATGTTGTGAGCATAGTTTAAAATCTCGACCCGTATCGAAATTTCAATTTATGACCGAAATGATGCGGTTTTGGTATTGTATAGTGTCATGCCGATATGGTTTCGATATTTTTTAAATATAAAATATATTAATTAAAAATAAATTATTTTAACTAAATATTAAAAAAATGTGTCCTCATATGGTAAATAAATAAATAATTTATTATATATTTTCGAAATTAAAACAAATAATATATATATATATATATATATATATATATATAGAGTTTTGATACCCTGCACACCTTATCCTACATACCCCGTGCACACTAAAAAAAAATTTAAATTTTTTTTTGATTTGAAATTTTTTGTGTGCTTAATACTATAACCTAAACCCTAAAGGCAAAGTTTAAATGACACAACCGGTTGCTTAAAAAAAAAAAATGATCCAGGCATTTGAATTCTATAAGGGTCGTCCATGTCGCCAACGGAACGGGTGTGCAGGTTATCAAAGCGATATATATATGTATAGGAGATATCCTGGGCGACTCTGTGCGCGATTGTCCAGTCCATTGTGGTAGTGCCCAATTAGCCTTTTTATTATTTGTTTTCGAGCTATCTTCGTTGCCCTTTCCCCTCGACATTTTTCGAAGTTAGGTTTTTTCTGCGATGCCGTCCTCGCCGTGATGCTGTCCTTGCTGCGAGATCCATCCCTCGTTGCCACCTGTGGGCATCGTGGCCGGAGGTCGTTCCTCGCCGTGACGTATAGGTTTTTTCCTCATCGTGACGTCGTCCATTCTGTGAGATCCATCCCTCGCCGCCACCTGTGGGCACCATTGGCGGACGCCATTCCTCACTGCGACATGTAGGTTTTTTACTTGTCGTGACACCATCCTGTCCGCGAGATTCGTCCCTCGCCGCTAACTGTGGGCACTGCCGCCAGACGCCATTCCTCGCTCGGTGAGCTTTCTCTTGAATGTTTAGGGTTTTGCATATTTTTATTGTTTGGGCATCTTCTCCAGATCTTCTTCTTCATATTTTTAACCATTTTTTTTCATATTAGAATAAAAATAAAAACATTCTCGGCAATTCTTGTGGATCCCCTAAAGGCTTAATTTATGTGATCTTGATCTTGATATGATATGAAGAATATTTTTAATAGCTCTTCAAATATGGAAGAATATGAAAAACAAAACTTAAAACAATTATCGTGTCAATCTATAAAACAACCAATTCTATCTTTTATGTTTATTTGATTTAGAATGTTTTTGTGACTATATGGTGATATACAGAGCTTCACTTCATCTGAATCTGATATTCCCTAACAATGGAAGAACATGACAGCGATGGACAACTATATATTCCCCAAGTTGCACATGATCGAAATCCAAAATCTAGGATAAAATTTGCATTACTAGAAGAGACATTTTCGTTCTATAACCAATATGCACGAGAAGCAGATTTAGCGCAAGAATAAGTAATAGCAAAAAAAAGAGGACAAACAAAATTGTCTCGAAAATATTTGTATGCTTTAAAGAAAGGCATGATCAACGGAATAAATAGGCAAAAGGTGATCAACGAAAAAGGGAAAGAACACGTGGCGAAGTTAAAACTAGTTTTTCAGATTCACTTGTCAAGGAACAAACTGGACCTAATTGGGTTGTCATTAATTTCATAGAAAGCCATAATCATCCACTCTCGACTACTTCAAAGGTGCATTTGCTATGCTCACATCGTAATATTTCGACAGCAAAGAAAATATTGATGCAATTTATCTGCCACAAACAATATCGATGCATTTTTTGAGAGAAAACTTGGGTAATGACTTTTGTCATAGTAGGATCCTAATCAGTGAGATCACGTTTGGTGCACTTTTAGGCATGACTTCTATGAACTTGTTAAGTTGTAGCGGACCTACATTCTATGAACTTGTTAAGCAGCTAAATAAAAGACTCAGTTTTCTCATCACGTATAAAGCCGCAACAAAAAAATAATTGTCTGATGATTAACTCCTACAAATGGTGCAAAAATCAACCTATATTTATTGGTGTTATATGTCGTATCAACTACAAATACATTACCAAATACACTATATGCTGTCCCTGATTAATGATCCGCTCAAAAACATCTATTAAATCTGTTATCTGAATCAGTCCGTAATTAAAGAAAAAAGATAAATTCTTCTCTTTCTCAGATGCACATAACTGGATTAGTGTTTCGACATTGATACCGTTTTGTTTATTCCTTAGCTCTTTCTCAAAATTTCTAATGTCTCTTTCTATACAACATATCCGCTCTATTTTCGCATTTGTTGATAAGTTGGCACATTAGTCCATGAAAACTGTCAGTCAATGCTTTCTTTGCTGTCGAAATATTATAATGTGAGCGTAACAAATGCACCTTTAAAGGAGTTGAGAGTAGATGATTATGACTTTTCATGAAGTTAGTGATAACTCAATTAGTCTAGTTTGTTCCTTGACAAGTTAAATCTTTGATTGACAACTAATTTTAACTTCGCCACATGCTCTTTCCTTTTTTCGTTGATTACCTTTTGCTTGTTGATTCCATTGATTATCTGTATGTATTTTTTTAAAACATACAAATGTTTTCTAGACAACTTCCTTTGTTCTCTTATTTTTTTTTGCTATTACTTTTTTTTTTGCCATTTTGGTTATAGAACGAAAATGCGTGTATCGACATAAAGCTTCTGAAGATTTGGGGTCATATTTTGAGGGTTTTCTTAATAAAACTCCTTCCCATTCTGTCTCACATCCATCTGTTTCTATGATTAGATAATCAGTGTCAAGGGGAAGATTTAGGACTGAGATATTTTTAACCATTATTTTGATTTGTCTAACTAACTTAACATCCTGTTGGTTAAAGTATTTCTGTCTTGTAAGTGAGGTTTTGTTGTAAAGTGGTCTACTAATTTTATCTATATCTTTAAGATAATGCCTAGCATAATTGAGTAATCCAAGAAAAGCTCTAAGTGTTTTGGTTTCTTCCATTTTATTTGGAAAATTATGTATTTTAGAGGTGATATGTGGTTGGAGGGTAATTTTTCCTTGTTCGATTTTTGTTCTCAGAAATTCTATATGTTTTATTGCTAGTTTCATTTTGCTACGGGAAACTATCAATCCATGTTTTTCAAATAGAGTAAATACTAAATGTAGATGAGCATAATGTTCTTTTTTTGTTTTAGAGAAAACTAAAATATCATCAATATAGACACATGTAAATTTTGAGTGGTGTCTAAAAATGTTATCCGTTTTTCGTTGAAAGATTTGTGGTGCTACTTTAAGTCCAAATGACATGATTAGCCATTCAAAATGTTCTTCAAGACATGAAAAAGCTGTCCATTCTATTGATTCTGGATGCATTTTGACTTGCTAGAATCTTGATTTCATATCAAACTTTGAATACCATTTTGAATTTTGTATTTTATTGAGAAGTTGGTCTTTGTCAAGTATTTTGTATCTGTCTTCCTAACAATTATCATTTAATCTTTTGTAATTGAAAATCATCCTAGATTGTCCACGTTTTTATTTGGCTCCTTTATTGACTATAAAAGTCGATCTTCTATATCTAGAGGTGGATCTCTGAATGACTCCAAGTTTCAGTAGTTGTTTAATATGATTCGTGCATTCTTCTATTTCCTATTTTGTGTATCTCAAGTCTCGTGCTTTAATAGTGAGATCCGGATTTATTATTGCCAATTGGCAATATATCCTGTCTCGTTCCCAGTGTTTTGTGGGATTGTCTCCTATAATTTCAAATTTTTCTAATTTCGAAATTAGAGTGTCTATGTTCGGTTGTGTAGTTATTAATTAAAGTAGATATGTTGAGGATAATAAGTCACCTGGAATGTCTAGGTTATTATCTAGATCTTTCTAGAAGGCTTTTTCTGGGTATGGGCTTGTGCAGCCAATGATGCCTAGTTTTCCTGTATTTCGAGAAAAGCCATGGAACAAGAGTGTTCGAGTGTTTATTAAACAATTGCCAGAACATGCATTCTTATGTGTACATTGGCAAGAATCATGAGCCAAAGTGATAGTTCTAGTATTTACGATAGTAGAGGTTGTATTAGGGGCTGGAAGATTATTATGGGCATCATCACTCTTACGCACAGTGGAAGGGTAGTCAGAGACAATGGGAGAAACTAGGGGTGTAGAGAGGAAAATGACATAATCTTTGGTGAGGAGGACACGATCAGGTTGAATAAGAAAATTAAGTCCCAAGATTAAGTGTATATTAGGGTGTAGGAGAGGCTTAATCCATAATTTAGAAAGTCATAGGGGCGTACTAAAAGTATCACAGTTATTGTAAAATCGTAAGTGTATGTTTGTAACGAACTTAGTACATAACAATTTTTTTCCGTCAAACTGGATACTAACTAATGGTTGAGTAGCTGTTTTAATAAGTGCCGGAGGTAATATACCTAAAATAGTAGCTTCATCTATAGTAGAATTAGTAGCTCCACTATTAAGGAAAGCATGAAGCGTGAATTCATGTCCATGTATATTAACTAAACATTGTACCCGTATATCAGTGGTTTTACCTATATTGCAAATACTGGGTGTCGATAAAAATCATATCCATATCTGGATCTGGCTCATTTATCATTAAACCTTTTCCTAGGTTATCGAGATGCAAAATCGAGGTGCTATTGGGCTTAAGACTAGTAAGTTCCGTTTCGATAAGATTAAGTCTGGTTTCTAAAACTGAGACTCTGGTTTCAAGAAGTAAATTTCTAGTATTACCTCTTACTTGGGGTGTTGTAGGTAAGATAATAGTAAAAATTTGTTCAAGGCATAGGTTATAAATTTGCTTTCGACAAAATTTACATGCTCCTCTTTTGTCGATAGATAGATAAAAACCACACCAATAACAAGGAACATTATTGGTTCCTGTTTTTAAGTTCCAATCACGAAGGCATTCAGATTGATTTGGTCGTATAGGAGTGGAAGGTAAGTTTTGTTGAAACATCATATTCATATCGGTAGATGGGAACAAATTGTCCTATTGTTCTTCTAAGCCTTCGAACTCTTGTTGATAATTTTTATAGTTCTCAGTTGTATTGTTTGGAGTTAAGAATGAGTTTACTAGTCTGTAGTCCGAGGGTGATAGTTTTTCCTTCAAATCGTAGACAATTGGATAAATAGAGGAAGTATTTGATACATCTGATTGTATTTCTACTAAGTCTAGGTTTGTACAGGTAACTAATTTTGCTTCTCGGGTATATAGATTTTTTTTAGTTTGACATGCTTAAGATAGATGCCTTTCTTCATTACAGGCAAAACAAGTTATTTTATTAGCATATGTTTTTTTAGGTTTATATCGCCTAATGTGTTTGTCCTTCTTTAAATAAGGTTTTTGTTTTTTGTTTTTTTACATAATAAGTTTTCTTAGGTCTTACTTTGAGTTTGTCTTGTATGATAGGCTTGCTGGATGATCTTCTCTGTCTATAATTCTTTTGTTGGTTTACTCCGTATTGTTGGGGAGTATATATCTGACTACAAAAATCATATTGTTGGTTTTTAAGTTGTTTCTATATTTGAATATAAGTATATTTGTCTTTAAGTACTGATATCATATGTTGTATTCGTATCTCTATATTATCATATTGGGATGATGCTTTCATGTCTGTCCATGTTTTATGGATTTCCTTACCTAAGTCTCCTGGTAATTTACTAAATAAGCGTTCTCCTAATTCAGGATTACAGTAATTTCCTGAGATTACTATAAGTGCTAGGAAATCATTACAAAATGGTTTGATCCAGTTTCAACTAAAGAGTTGAAGTTGTTTTAAATCTCTCATGGTTTCTCGTTGTCGGAGATCTAGTCCTGTATTAGCATCTCGTGCTGTTAAAAGTCTGTGGATAGTATAACAAAAGTTTAAAATATTATTGCCTTGGGATGCTATACAAGCTATTTCTTCTGGGAATTTTATTTTGTAAGCTTCCTATGCAGCTCTTGCTACGTCGCCTAAGTAATTTTCTTCTACTCGCATCATGGCTTCGCCTATTTCTATATCAAGCTCATGTCTAGCTTGATAGTCTCTTTGGACTGACACAATTCATTGTTCTAAATAATTGTCATACATTTGAAGATATCACATTCGACTATGTTTAGGAGTACTGATTTTTTTTCAAAATAGGTTATTTCAGGTGGTCTCCGTCTTCCAGTAGTCCTAAGTAAAGGATTATTGTTTGTGTAGGACATTATTCCTGTTCAAGGTGGATGACCTTGTCCATAATTCCTTGTTCTTATTGAACTCTCAAGATATCTAGTTGCTAATGACTGAGCTGTTATGGGTGGTCTTGATGTACTAAAGGATTCTTTCGTATTCACGAGATTTGTCTCATGTGATTGTTTTCTGGCAATTATATTTCTTTAGTCATCAAAATATAATTCCCAATCATGGTCAAGTTTTTGTTGTTTTTCAAAATTTTCAAGTTCTACTATATCTTCTAGGGTTATATAAGTTGTCATTTCAGCTGGTATATATATATGTACTCATCTAAGTCATCAAAAAATCCTTGCTGGAATCGTCTGTTATGATGTAAGGTGCATGTTCTTCGATTTCTTCAATGTTCATGAGGTTGAAATTTTCTTCTTCGTTTTCCTCATTTTGTGATGTGGAAGATTTATAATCATTAAACCTAACCATCAGGCCACCATGCCTATCCTTATAGATTATTGAATTTGTAGGTTGAAGAGTTGATGGTTGGGTATTTAGGTCTAGGTTGGTTCCAGTCTAATCCTGCTAAAATTTTTGATGAGAAGTCTTTTGGTTTTAGGAAATAAATTCCTCTTGAAGTAAGGGCTTCAATAATGTTATTGATTTGTACTCTAAAATTATTATCAATTTGAGTCATTGTTTTTCCTAAGAAAATTATATCAATCTGGATATTATGTTTTTGAAAATTGCTGTAATCTTTGGCTTGGACTGTAATTTTAATATATTTGATAGAGTATTGAATAGTCATATTAAAGTTTGGGCAGAAATAGGTGATGCCTAGATTGTTATTCATGTCTACTTCAATAAGTCCTATAATAGTTTTATCGTTGTCTGAGAATCGAGAATCGTATAGAATTAAAAAGACTTTAGCTCCTATACTTTTTCTTGTTAAACCTCTAAGACCAAACACAATTAATCCTAAGTGGATATAATTATGTCTTCTTTGCAATAGTGATCTTGCAGACTCTTCAGTCATAAGATTCAATCTTTCTTCTCCTCCGTCAGGAAGGTGAAGAGTTTGTGTCCTATGGTGTCTATAAAGTGTTGTGGAAAAAGATAATATTCCCTGATTGTATAATCTTCGTGGATTAAGTGAATTTAATTGTTCGTTTGAGAAAGTGATTAAGTTTTTTTCTATATCTATGAGTTCTTCCAATTGGTTAGTAGATGTACTATTACGTCGTCTAGTTATAATGTTATATAACTATGAGGTTATATTGGTTTCAGTTTGTCCTCTCACTGTTCATGATGGGTCTGTAAAGATTTCTGTTTGAGTTTTTGTCAGGTTCATTGTAGGTTAAGAAAGAATAAGTTTTGGGTTGTCTTCTGGGGATTACGTTTCTTGTAGATAACTTGCTTAGGTCTTTTGTCAAATTGTTTATATTTTCTCTCCACTCTGTGGCCTTGGTTGTTTTCTATATTTGTGTTTCTAGTAATAATTTGTTTTCTAATATAGTAAGTCGGTGGTGTAGCGATGTCAATAATGCTATAATGGTGTTATTTTGTTGAATTAAGACTTGATATCCTTTTCCGATTACAGTATTCGTTTTCTTATGTTTTAGAGAATTGTTTTGAGAAATCAAAGCTTCTTTGTAATAAGTATTTTCGAAGTTCAGTTTGTTCATTTATATTTAATTTCTTCTAGAGTGTAAGACTTTAAGTTCTTCTGTTATTTGCTTGTTATTTGTTGTAATTAATTTTTTAATTTTAAGTAGTACAATTCTGGATTGAAGTTTAAAGTTTTTAAGTTTATTTTCTTCAATAAGTTTGGACAAATTTAGTATTTCTTTCTTTGTAGGGATACTAAGGAAATTAAGTTGATTAAAACGTCCGTTTAAGGAATCTTGAGATTCTTTAAGGAAATCGATGATCATTCTAAGATCACTTATGATCTGTGTTTGATGTGTAATAGCCAAAGATAATTTTTCTATTAAAAGATGTTGCTCTTGTTGAATTTTTAAACCAAGAAGGAGGTCTGTGATCGTATTTAATTGTGGGTTGTCTGGGTATAGACAATAGTTGTAGGTGATCGAATATAACACTTATGTTTATGCTAGTCTAAAGTAAAAATATTTCTGTCTAGGATTGGTGGAGAGAGGTTGAAATAGGTAGGAGTTATAGGTTTTTGTTTATCTCTAAAAGTCATGCATAGTTAGGGTCCTTAGAATCTTAAGCTCTGATATCAATTTATTCTGATTTTAATTGTGTAAACAAGAATTGATTGTGAACAGTAAAAGTAAATAGTAAAAATGGACCGTAATTGTGAACAATAAAAGTGAACAATAAAAATGAACAGTAATTGTGAACAGTAAAAGTGAATTGTGGGTTTGATTTTGGGATTTTTAGGTGGTTTTAAGGTGTTTTGATGCTGGTCTGGTAGAAAACTGGATAGAGGATATCTTAGTACTTATTTTATTATTCTCCAGTAAGCTTCACCTGCAAAGGGCCTTACAGTCGGACCATTGTCCCGACTATGTTCAGGATATTTAGGCTGAAAGCAGTCCTTACTTAGCTTGCACAGGACTTTCTGTGTATCCTTTACACAGTTATTGTTCCCAACAGGGGTCATTAGAAAATGACTGAGGAGAATTTTTCATAAGTAATAAGGCAAAGCCTTCTACGACCTAGTTGAGGGTTTAGTTCGCCATAAACAAAGTTTTATTGATATGTGTAGAAAGCTTTAAGCATTACAAACAGTACTTGCAGGAAGGAAATATAATATCTTACAATACTTGCAAGAAGGAAATTACAGGTTCACAATCATACTTACAGCTAGGAAATGAAAGCTACACACTTGAACATTAGGACACTTGCTGCTCGCTATATTTTTGCCTGCTGGGTTGGGGAGGCTTTTATAGAGAGCTGAGGGAATTGCTTCAGGGAGAAGAAAAGCAGAGTTGAAAGAAAAGAGGATAGGACCGTGGCTG
>JBBUKS010000095.1:11332807-11347639 GCA_038050645.1 Hedychium gardnerianum | reverse complement strand
TTTTATAGAGAGCTGAGGGAATTGCTTCAGGGAGAAGAAAAGCAGAGTTGAAAGAAAAGAGGATAGGACCGTGGCTGTGGAGCTACAAATGTCATTAGGTTGAGCATAAACTAGGGGGGGCAGAGGATGGTGGAGCTACAACTATTAGTGAGTGGAGCAAAAAGTAGAGGGATAAAAGATGGTAGAACATAAAACTGTTTAGTGAGTGGAAATAAAGTAGGGTTTTGAATGCAAATTCCATTCTAGATTTTGGCTTTCGATATAGCTGCCCCTCGCTATCATATTCTTTCATTGCTGAGGAATGTTAGATTCAAATGAAGTGAAGCTCTGAATATCACCATATAGCCACAAAAACATTCTAAATCAAATAGACATAAAAGATAGAATTGGTTTTTTTTTTATAGATTGACAATCATTGTTTCAAGTTCTGTTTTCCATATTCTTCTTCATATGAAGAGCTATTAAAAATATTTTTCTTCATATCAGATCAAGGTTGCAGAAATTAAGTCTTTATGAGATCCATAAGAACTGCTGAGAATGTTTTTATTTGTAATCTGATATGAAAAAAATAGTTTAAAAATATGAAGAAGATTTGATGAAGAAGATGCCCAAACATTAAAAAGATGCAAAACCCTAAACATTCAGGAGAAAGCTTACCGGGCAAGGAACGACGTTTGGCAGCGGTGACTATAATTGGCGGTGAGGGACGAGTCTCGTGGAGAGGACGATGTCGCGGTGAGGAAAAAACTTACGTGTCACGACGAAGAACGACGTCTGCTAACGGTACCCACAGAAGGCGGCGAGGGATGGGTATCGCGGAGAGGACAGAGTCGCGGTGAGGAAAAAACCTACACGTCGTGGCTAGGAACGACATCCGACGACGGTGCCCACATGTGACGGCGAGGGACGGATCTCGCGGAGAGGGACGGTGTCGCGGCGAGGACTGCGTTGAGGGAAAACCTAACTTCGGAGAATGTCGAGAGGGAAAAGGGTAACGATGATAGTTAGAAAACAAATAAAAAAAAGGAGCACTGCCATAGTGGACCGTCGCGCACAAAGAGTCGCCCAGGATATCTGCTATATATGCTGCCCAACTCATTGTGCGCGACTTCCCTTGTTGCAGTGCTGAGTCAGCGTTTTCTTTTCTCTTCATTGACCAACTTTTGATCACGCAACGTTTTCCCCTCTACTTGGCATTCTTCGAAATTAGGCTTAGTCCATCCTTTCGACGCCCTCCTTGTCGCGACACCATCCCTCTTCGCGAGACCCACCCCTCGTCGCCACTTGTGGGCATCGCCGCTGTGACCTGTGGGCACCGCGATGACGTCCTTCGTCGGGAGCTACCGTCCCTCTCCGCGAGACTTGTTCCTCGCCACCACTTGTGGGCACCCCGTCACGACCTTTGGGCTCCGCGATGCCGTCCTTCATCGGGAGTTGCTCTCCCTCTCCGCGAAACCCGTCCCTCATCGCCACCTGTGGGCACACGCCATCTAAGAGTTCGGTCCAATGAGCTTTTTCCTGAATGTTTAGAGGGTTTTGCAGTTTTTTAGTCATTTGGGATGTTTGTGCCTTATTTCATTCAACCTAGGATGATTCAAGTTCATCGTTCAATTATTGTTCAGATGCAAACAATTTATTGGAATATGATATTTTGGAAGAACATGAAGTGGACTGTAGTGGCTATAAAATGCGGGATTGTGGCTCTACCCATAACTGAGTTCATTTGGCCTAGGTAAATAAGAGATGCTTCCATTATGCCCATTGGCTCCTACTCATTATTTCGCTAAACGAATAAGCATATAGACATCTGATTGTTAAATTGTTAGAGAAAAGGTGCTATTCATGTAGATAATAACTTCATTTATTAGCTACAATGCCAAGCTAGCAAGCCAATTTGCTGACTGAGTTCTAAAATTAAATACCTTTTTAACAAGCTAGAGTTTTACAATTATCTTGAACTAACCTGCAAGGAACGTAATTATAAATAGAGAAGGTGTAGCTCTAAACATACAAAACACGAGGTTGTAATGTAAAATGGTAACAATATATTCAATATAGGGTGAAGGGGACTACACAAGGATTAACCCTAATAGTTCTTCAATGTAGGGTGAAGGGGCTAGGTTGATATAATCTTCCATAGAGCTATAATATTCGTATCCTTGCAAGTTAGTTCAAAATAATTGTAAAACTCTAGCTTGTTAAAAAGGTATTTAATTTTAGAACTCAGTCAGCAAATTTGCTTGCTAGCTTGGCATTGTAGCTAACAAATGAAGTTATTATCTACATGAATAACACCTTTTCTCTAACAATTTAATAATCAGATGTCTATATGCTTATTCATTTAGCGAAATAATGAGTAGGAGCCAATGGGCATAATGGAAGCATCTCTTGTTTACCTAGGCCCAATGAACTCAGTTATGGGTAGAGCCACAATCCTGTATTTTATCTCTGTACTTATTTTATAGCTACTACAATCGACTTCATGTTCTTCCAAGACATTAGATTCCAATGAATTGTTTGCATCAAAACAATAATTGAAGGATGGACGGACTTCATCCTAAGTTGAAATAAGGCATAAACATCCCAAATGACTAAAAAAATGCAAAACCCTAAACATTTAGTAGAAAGCTCACCGGACTTGACTCTCAGATGGCGTGTGCCCACAAGTGGCGGCGATGGACGGGTCTTGCGGAGAGATGAAGGACGATGTCGCGGTGGCCACAGGTCGCGGCGGCGGTGCCCACAAATGGCGGAGAGGGACGGGTCTCGCGGAGAGGGACGTCGTCGCGATGCCCACAGGTCGCGGCGGCGGCGCCCACAGGTGGCAGCGAGGGACAGGTCTTGCAGAGAGGGGCGGGTCTCGTGGAGAGGGATAGCGTCGTGGCGAGGAGGGCGTTGGAAGGATGGACTAAACCTAATTTCAAAGAATGCTGAGAAGAAGGGAAAACATTGCGAGATCAAAAGTTGGGCAACGAAAAGAAAAAAACTATAAAAAAATGTTGACTCGACACTGCCACGGTGGAAGTCACGCATAAGGAGTTGGGTAGCATATCGACTCTATATATATTAAGTTAATGAGATAGTTTTATTAGAGTTTGATTAAGTCTGTTTAGATTATTCCTATTTATAGCTAGGGGTTGATTAAAATTATTAACTTAAGTTTAATTTTTCCGTTGCTTGCCTGCGTAATATACTGTGTCCCTGTTACGACCCAGTGGAGGTCGCCACGGAATTGCGGTGCTAGTGTTGGGTGGTGGGCAGAACAACAAATTTCATCCGTTTCGTCACGGTATGAAATTTTAAACTATGATTCTGGTACACATTTCGAGAAATAGAGATTTGATAGAATAGTATGATAGCAACACGAAATATTAAGTAGTTTGATAAACAAATTATGTTTATGTATTTGTAAAACATATTCTGCAAATTAAAGCTAATGTTCTTGATAGCTCAATTGTTTCGGGTGATCTTTTGTTTTCTGATTTGTTTTGGTCATTACTCTGGCCTTGAAAATTTATTGTAAGTTTCAAATTCATTTTCCTGTTTTAATGGTCTAAAGTAACCTTCTGCAGATCAATGAGTAGTTTTTTGAGTCTTATCATGAAGAGTTGAATGTTCCTGTTATTGTGATCACAAATAAATTTTGGGTATTGTACCAATGTCATTTTATTTTGGTTGTGGTAACACTTTTATTACCTCAGGAATTTGAGAGGAAGCTTGCTGCAAAAGCATCATCTTTGCCACAAGAGCCTCCTTCAGATGATGTGAAGGCTGTGACACTGCTTGTGCGTATGCCCAATGGCAGTCGACGAGGGCGTCGTTTTTTGAAATCTGACAAGCTTCAGGTAGATATCTCTGATTCAGTCTTTTGCAAAAGATGGTGAAATCTCTGTGGGTTACATATTTAATATCTCCTCTTTAAAATTGCAGTTTCTTTATGATTACATTGATATTGGGAAGGTGGTTAAGCCTGGCTCCTACAGATTGGTATACTTATTTTTGATGCTTTGACTTTTAATGTTACTGATATTACTTATTACTTATAACCGCATTGAATTTTGAGTTACCGTATTCAGAAATTTTGATCATCATTTAACAGTCTGAGTTTTCTCCTGCTTTAAATAGTTAATTCTGAAAGTCTATTCAGAAATATCTGATCATCATTTTACTATCTGAGTTTCGCCTTTAGGTAGATAATAATTCTAATTCTAAAACTGGCATGAACTGCCTAGAAATCATTTTATTACTAGGATTTTTCATGTTGTTGTATGATTGATGTGGTGAGGCATTTTGGTTGATGAGTTGTGTATTTTTTTTGTCGAGATATTGTATTTGATGATGTGCGACAAGTGTATCCCTTTGAGGTTTTTGACTCAATGCTCTTTACTTTAGCATGGGATAGATATGTGTTTTAAGATCTTTACTTTGAAATGTATGTATCCCTTTGAGGTTTTTGACTCAATGCTCTTTACTTTAGCATGGGATAGATGTGTTTTAAGATCTTTACTTTGAAATGTATGTGTAATCATGATTTTGTTATAGTTTGCTCTTTTAATTTAACAATCTATTGGGCGAGCTGTTTTGGTTGATGATGTTGTGTATTATATATATATATATATATATCATTAATTTTTTTGTCAAGACATTATATTTAACAATGTACGAGTGACAGGAGTGTATTCTTTTCTGGCTTGGACTCGATGCTCTTTATTATAACCGGAAGGATATATGTTTTTACAATCATTACTTTGGAAGGATATATGCCTAATCATGATTTTTTTATAGTTTGTGCTTCTCTAATTTAATAATCTATTGTTAAGAGTGGCGGAATTATCCACTATTAAACATATGTATTATAAGAGTAATGGGTTGAATTATAACGTGCAAGTAGTTATCAACCCCCATTTCTTATGGTTTTGTATTTATTTTTTCCTTTATTTGGCTCTTTATTTTATTTCTTTAACTTCTCCCTATGTTATCAATTTAATTAGTTGTAGTAGCTAGTTGATATAAATCATTAGCTACTACCATAGTTTCAAGTGTTGATTGGGGTCAACTAGGACAGTTGCAACAATATCGTAAAGATTGTCATTTGATACCTATACTATGTTGGTACATGTAAATATCATTATGTTGTGCATGTCAACATAATTTTGATGGTATTGATTAAGATACAGTCTGTGTCAGCTATACTGTTCGAAATCAATTTAGGAAGATTTTACTCATGACTCTTCCTTTGATTTTATTTACTTGCAATGAGAAAGAGATGAAACACAGGAGAAGGAAGATGAGAAGCACCAACAAATGGTCAAGTGGGACAAGTTTCTCTTCCATAACTCTACCTTAAATTTTGTTTGTTAATCGCTAGGAGGAGGTGAAACACTAAAAAGAATGGAGAGTAAAAGAAGATGCGTCAGCTGAAGCATTGCAGTGTTTCAAGAAATTGACTACTTATCCATGTTTGAGTTATAATTGTGTTATTCAAGTTTAAATCCTAGTGATTAGTCGAGATGGATTTATAGATTTGTAGAGAATCAATCTCAACACAGATGTTGTTGGAGTAATCTTTAACACAAGTGTTCGAAAATTATGGGATTAATCTTAGTAGAATGCTATAAGAACCCATGCTCACATCTCAGGTAATATGCTCATTGCGGTATTGGGAAGTGATATTAGGAAGGTATAATAATAATAATAATAATTATTATTATTTTGCAACTTGTTGCTTTTAAATTTAAATTCAGTTGACTGTACAATTGTTGTAGGCTTATATTTGAAAACAAAGCAAGTGAAAGGAGACTTTAGGATTAAATATTTGAGTTGGATTCAATTGAATTGCATTCTATGATAAAGTGGCAATCTCTTTGTATCTCTTCTCATGAAAAATTAGATTTGAGAATATATACATGATGTGATTGTCACAATGTCTCTATAGGCTCATTCATTAGTCGTTCCATCTAAATGATCTCATCCTAACTCAGCCTTTATATTTAACTTGTCTACGAGAGTTTGCTTCTTGCTCTTTCAACAAATTAGTGACCTCCTAAAAGAATAAATAGCTTGATGTGAAATGCCTATGGGAGAACTTGCACAAAGCTGAATATTTTAATCCTGAAAAAAAGAAGACATTTCTCATACTTTCTCAATGTCACTTCCAATGATTTAGTAGTGATATCTCCTAAATATAATAACATGGGGTCTCAAGAAATTCATTAATCATATTAATCAAAAATCAAATATTAGGTCTTATGATTGTGAGGTAGATTGGTTTCGCTAGATCTGGTAGTAGTTGCTCTTGTGTTGGTATTAGGATTCATATAAGTGTTAGGTGCATTCCCACTGTACAACCACTTTAAACATATCAAGCACATATTTAGTTGATACATATTAAGTGAGCAATCTATGTCTCAAGGAAGTACATGGATCTCCCAAGTCATTGATCTTAAAATTCTAATGAAAGTATTCCTTTAGATGTGTGATCCTTATGAAATCATCACTAGCAATGGTCTACTTAGACAATGAGAGTGCGCCTTCCTAACTAAGAGGTGAGGTGAACTATTGAGTGTTCTTTCATGTTCTTAGTCCTTCTAAATCGAAAAAGTAGAGTAAAATTTTCCAAACAAAACCTTTGGAGATCGTAACTCCATTTAGTTCTCAGTGAGATAATAATCATGAAAGGTACTTTTGATATCAAACTGGTAAATGGATTAGTGAAAGATGAAATCATCAGTAGTGATGATGGTGTTGTCTACTTGACAATGAGGATGTGTCTGCCTAAGAGGTGAGGTGAACTAATTAGTGATCTTTCGACTCATTCCACAAATGCAAGTGTATCCTTTAGTCATCAAGTGACTTCCAAGTAACTCTACAGTACCATTAAGAAAATATTTAAAGTGAAGACTTAATTGTAGCTTAAAAATAGACTTCACTAGACTAAGTGGATTTAGCTCTTATGTACCTAAGAGGCAGCGTCAGCACTTGGATCTTCTTGGTTCACTATATCTTTCCTTCCATTGATGACCTCCACCATCATGTGATCGTCTAGGTGGTAATTGCACTTCCACAACAGATCAATGTGTCTTAGGATCTACTTAGACAATAAGAACCAAGAAGATCTTATGTACTATTAGAGTGAATTTAGCTCTTATGTACCACCTAGACAATGAGCATTTGTTTCATTTAGCATGCCCTGTCGCATACTCAAACCTGAAAGGGCCTTATAGATTGTTGGAGAATTGGCTATGAAGCTAAAATTGAGAGAAAGGTAGAATATGATAATGGTGAGAAAGTAAGTGTGAAGGAGAACATCATTGAGTACTTTGATAAAGAGCAAGGGATGATCCAAATCAGAGGCAAGATTCAGGATGATGGTAGAAAGAGTTAGAGGAAGTGTTGAAGGATGCTTTGGTCTTGGCCTTGGTTATGCACCTTCAGCGGTGTGTTGTTGGGAATGCTGCAGATTATGGTGGGAAGAGATGTGGGAATGAACAATTGAGTAACAACTGGAAGCATCTATGTTGACTTACAAAGACTGAGAGATAAAGAAGGGGTTACCTTTCTGAGGCCTTAACCATGAAAGGCATGCTTGGTACACCATTGGGGTAATTTGTCCAGGAGATAATAGATGCCAACGTAGGCACTGTTGAACTCCCACAAGGAATTAAGATATATAATATCCCATGGAAAATGAACTATGAAAGGGATGATGCAACCGATAAGTAGTAAGAAGTGCATCACCTTAGAAAGAAAAAAATGGACTACACGTGTAGAAGCAGAGCATGACTTATTACAAAAAAGAAGAGACAATTTCTTACCCGTACATCATTCTATTGTTGGATATGAGGGCAAGAAGATTAGTGAAGAATTGAGGGGAATGATCTGGATGTATTAAGTAGTCAATCGATGTATCTCCATTTGCTATAGATGCAACTTTATTGAGATGAAATATTTGTTGTAATTTGGAATTGAAGGAAGTATGAGTCTGCCTCAGCGGAACTGCAATAGTGGAACAAAACTTAAGTGGATGTGGGCTGATGAATCCTTTGGGGAAGGCTTCTGGCAGACCACAATAGATATGTGTGAAAGAATGCCAGGTGGGTATAGAGAGAGTAATAGATATTCTTGATATTCCCAAATTTCAGCAGCGTCAGCACTTGGATCTTCTTGGTTCACTAAATCTTTCCTTCAATTGATGACCTCCACCATCATGTGATCGTCTAGGTGGTAATTGCTTTTCCACAACAGATCAATTTGTCATAGGATCAAATGATGGTAGTGTGGCTTTCATAAAAAAAAATGATGGTAGTGTGGAGATAGAAGTTGCAATATCCAAATGTACCTGTTCAATGGGTGTGAAATGGAAAAATCACCTAAAACCTAAGTTTTTACTAGCTTCTACTCAGAATTGACAGTGTGAAGGAACATGATGGTGAGGTCATTGTTAGTGGAATCCTACATGACTATAATATCTAAAATGAGCGGGAGGTGTAATGACATCAGTCAGGTAGGTATGGAATCCACCAATCTGAGTATCATCTCGGTGTTTGATTGCCACAATTGAAAGAGTTTACTCAATTTATTGTTCATGTCATAGGTCTGAGAAATGTCACTTGAAGCTTGTGATCAAGTCTCGTAGTACAAGAGGAAGCAATAAGAGATCCTCATGAGGCTGGAATACATGAACTGCTAAGCGACCAAGAATAACTAGGCACTAATTTCCTCAAGGCTTGTAGTCGATGCTAGAAAGGGTAATTGTTGGGGTTGCAAGGCTGCAAACAAAGTCCTACATTGAAAACACATGGGAAAGATTATGGGCTTATAAGGGAAAGACATATATCTTCATTGGTATGAGGCCTTTTGGGTAGAGTCCAAGAGAAAAATCATGAGGGCTTAGGCCCAAAGTGGATTATATCATACCATTGTGGATATATTTAAATTCCTTCGGTCATGATAATTAGTATCAGAGCCCAGACTGCTAGAAGGTCTAACTACCGACTGTGCACAAGAGTTATGGTATAATCGAGCAATGTGAGTAGAATATTGACCTCGAACAAAGGAAGTAGGGGCTCTCGTGTTTGGATCAAGAGGACCAGACACCAGGCAGAAAGTCTTAGTTGCGGCTAGACAAGGAAGTCCTAGTAGGTCGAGTGGACCGAGGGGCAGAAAGACCTGGTGGGTCGAGGATCGGACGGGGGGCCCTGTGGTCCTTCGTTTGAGGGGATTGTTGGGGTTGCAAGGCTGCAAACAAAGTCCTATATTGAAAACACATGGGAAAGATCAAGGGCGTATAAGGGAAAGACATCTTCATTGCTATGAGGCCTTTTGGGTAGAGCCCAAGAGCAAAATCATGAGGGCTTAAGCCCAAAGTGGATAATATCATATCATTGTGGAGATATTTAAATTTCTTCGGTTGTAACAGTAATGACATTGGAAAAAAATGTTATGCTAGATAGGAGATGATGTTGGATGAGTGTAAGGAGCTCTGGTAGGATGTAGGCACACGGAGAGAATGGGAGGCAACATCCATTTTTGTGGGAGGACAGCAGATAATGAGAGGTGTTTCTGGAAGCTACACAAGGTGTAGCACAATTTTTCCACCAGATGTAGATGCGGGAAGAACATCGTGTGGGAGTTGTAGTGCAGAGGGTCTTAAGTGGCAGACTCATGCAAAGGACAGCATCATGTGGCAACCACAAGTGGGAGTGTATTGTAGAGTAGTCGGTGCGCATGGAGTTTACAGATGAAGATAAAATCAAAGCTGAGGAATCATTGTCAGAGGTTGATTGAATGGAAATCAAGCCAGCATGGATTGGTATAACAATGGTGGTGGCTTGAATACTATGTTTGATAGTGGGTCAACAATGTTAGGTAGTCCCCCACTACTTGTATGTATATTCATCATTGTAACTATACATTTTACAATTTATATTTTGCATCCTATGCCATCTGGTATTTATAATCTGGTCCCTAGGTTCATAATACAGATAATCAAACATTATCTACTTAGTCGCAATAGATCAGCTAATCACAACTATAACTGGCTTCATAATTGACTTAGCTTAACTGTCCGTCATATTCCTCTTGTTCAATGCTGTTTCACTTTGTATTTTGGACTCTTCTAAATTATTGAAATTTCTATTTGAACCTTCCAGTGTCATAATATCTAGCTGAAGAAAAACAGGTCTTCTTTAGTTTCCTAGTGCGCTAGCTTTGAAATCAAGTTGGAATCCAGTGAATACTGGCGACACTAGCAATCAACATTAACTGCAATGTATTATGTTCCGGATTTCATTTTTAGTAGAATGCTTGAACAATGACTATGACATTACAAAAGAACTGATATTCGGATTTTAATGGGGGAAACTATTCATCTTGTGGGTAAACCATAGAAGTGACTACTGATGACGTTTGAATTTTGTGTTGATGGATGTCTATTCTGTCTTCGCATGAATAAATTATTTTACCACGTGCAATTTTGAAGTTGATTTTTCAGGACATTTTAATACTGGGATTTATATTTTTTTTGTTAATGGCTAAGCATACGGAAAATGTGTAAAATAATAGTGCATTGCTTATATGGAGAGTTCTTATAGAGTTGTGAAGGTTGTTTAGTCATTGTGTAGATTAACGGACTTTTGATGACTGAGATCGAAATTAAAATTTGTTGTCAACTCATGCAAAGTAAATAATCAGGCAACTGTTTGCAATTGAGTTGTATGGTTTCAGTATGATCATTCAATTTATATATTATTGCATATTACTGATAGTTACACGAATTGTTATTCCGCTGTGTACTCGTCGAGGCATTTCTGCAGTTCTCTTTGGTTTGTTTTCTTGAACTTTTCAATGTTATCTTGCATATGCCCCGCCATTGTATTGACTCCCTTGAACTTTTCAATGCCATTTTGCATACGCCCCATCATTTTATGGGCTCAGAAGTATCTGTTTGTATGTTTTGGCATGTTGGAAGGGGAACTTTCTCGTTTATCTCTACCATGTTAAGTTATTATACACTTGTATTATTGTATTGATATGTGGATGTTTCATTTATTTGCTTAATGCCAGTTTCGAAGTTATTGACTCAATTTACTCCTCCAACTTGACAGGTAAGGCCGTACCCTCGTCGCGCCTTCACTGACGAAGATAGTGGACTTTCTTTAAGTGAGCTGGGTCTGACCAGTAAGCAAGAAGCATTGTTCCTAGAGTTGATCTAAAAACTGTTCTTGATAACATGATCGGAATAATATACAACCAGCACTTGAATATGGCGTTTGATGGCTACAAAGAAACATCTTGTTAAATTGTAGCTTGCTCCTTGTTAATACTTTGGCTGTCTTTCCTAATGGTCCCTTGTTTATGTTTGCTCGATTCTTCTCACTCGTGCAAATGCTACTCCAGAATTATTTCTTGGCTTTGTTTACTTTTAAATTGAAATCGAATTCCTTCTATATAAAACACACAAAAATACTGGATCAGGTTTCCTACCCAATAAGAGGAAACTAATATTGGG
The DNA here is from genome assembly GCA_038050645.1 of Hedychium gardnerianum. Taxonomy (NCBI): domain Eukaryota; kingdom Viridiplantae; phylum Streptophyta; class Magnoliopsida; order Zingiberales; family Zingiberaceae; genus Hedychium; species Hedychium gardnerianum. The sequence continues at coordinate 11,336,130 of JBBUKS010000095.1, read as the reverse complement.
TAGGAAATACTGGCTTTGTTTGATTAAGAGGAGAGGAAATTAATAAGAAACTAATATGCTTTTCTTTGGTTATTGCAGGATAATTTCTTGTGTAGTATGGCCGAGTCCCATGCAAACCGATGGTCACGCATTATTTTCTTAGATAGTAATGTTTTAGTGCAACTTATTTTCCACATGAATCAGATGCTAATTACTGGGATATACAATAGCAATTGCTAACCTATCTGTTTTTAGTTAAAATTGTTAAATTGGTTAAAAAAAAAATTAAATTAGAAGTATAGGATAATTTTAGAGAGAATATAATGAGGTTGTGATTGACATTTGATCAGCTTAGATGTATATAATAATTTTTTTTATGCTATATAATTTTTTGGTACTCAAATAGTAAAATTAAGACCATAGGATAGGATAACTTTGAAGAGTTAAAAGAAGTCATATTTAAAATTTAGGCAGTTGAATTTATAATTTTGGTCAAAATTATTATTTGAATCTTAATTGAATTCAAAACAAAGGTATAAAATAACTTCAAAGGTTTTAGAGAATACAATAAAAAGCTCATCTTTAAATTTTGACAGTTAAATTCAACTAGTAATTTTAATGAAAATAATATATGAATCTAAATTGATCGAAAATAAAATTGACAAAGTTAAATCCATAATAGTAATTTTAATAAAATAAATAAATTTAAATTGATCAAATTCAAAAAATGTTTTAAGGAGTATTTGAAAATTTTGGTATATATGAACCTAAAAACTCAAATTTAAATAGAAATAGTTCTAAAGTTTAAACTCATTTAACAATTTCATTCGAAACTAATTGGCTCATGATGTAGTAATAAAATTCTAAATATGATATTTGATACTAACGTTCGATAGATTCGAGTGTCAGGATGTTATCACTAGGGCTATGATGCGATGATAAATACTAGAACGGACTTTTTAAGTAACGAGAATTTAAATCTCACTTAGGGTACGTTCCATTTGATGAGTTCAAATTACTTATAACGCTGGACCGTTTGTTAAGATATGTGTTTCTTGATTTATCCTAATGATTGATAAGAAATATTTATGGGATCGAGTCGATTATCTCATAATTAATTGGATCATGAGAATTAAATATATGAATTATCAAAAAAAAATTGATGTCAAAATATCTCTTTTGAAGAAAGAGAAACTCACCATATAACTAGAAATGAAGTATGAGAGTTTTTAAGATAGACATTTTTTTAAGGTGAGATTAGGGGTTGTGAGCTTTCCGAGTCGACTTTTGTATTCGAAATTATCAAATTCGATCCGAACTCTCTGACCCATATATTGAATGGGATGCACTACCAACATTAGTCGACCAACTCAAACACTGGAGGGCTTCAGTCCAAGGGCCTAATTGGTCATGGGATAAACTCGAAGATCCTGACACCTATTTACTTACAGGAGAAACATATATATAAAAAAAATCTACTGACCAAAGGACATGGGCATTAGATTTTTTCATTCAGTTTAACTACCCAACATACTACTCTCCTACAACATTATCAGAGAAAGACAACGACTAGCAAACAAGAAATTAGCAAGCTCAGCACTCTCAGCTAGAGCCTACCGAGCGACCTTGAACAGAGCCTGTAACTTCACCCAAGCTAGTAGCTCCAGAGCTCCATCCTTGGACTCAGTTGGTGAACACAACCTTGACAACATGATGGAACCCTAACTCAAACGACAAGCCAGAGTAACAACTTTTACAAAACGTCAGTTGTAACGTTAGACAACACTACTTTTACAAAAATGTTAGCCATGACGTTAGACAACACTGACCTATTTTTCCTCACACCCCCCTCATGCTCTTTCGGTGCCACTATCTCCTCTTTTTTTCTCTTACCAATAGTTTCTCTTCATGCGAACACTTTCTTCTCCACTAAGAAAGGCTCTTCTCTTTTGCTCAACGGTTGTCCCTCTTTTTTTCCTTCCAAAGTAATCCTCCACTAAGAACGACCACTTCTCTTTTGCTCAACAGTTATTCCTCTCTTTTTCCTTCCTCACGAAGCAATCCTCCAAGAAGCTTTCCTCTCCTCTATAAAACTAACCCCAGACATTCAACAAAGGGCATCCGAGATCCTAGAAGCAAGCATGTTTGATAGCGTGTATAAATTTGAGTTTCCTAGTTCCCTGTAAGTTTTTAGTTTGCAAGTTCTGTATTTAAGTTTCTTCTGCAATTTCCTCCTTCAAGCATTGTAAGTAACTTTTATGTACATAAAGTATGTATGTATCTGTACTTTTCAATATTGTCTAATACAAGTAATTATGAAGAACTAAACTTCAGTCCTTTTTCGGTGTTGTTTATGCTGATTAAGTCCATATTATTTTGGAATATAAATTTGGCTACAGAAATCGTACTGTTGATTTTAAAGTTATTTTTGTATATGGATATATGTGCATTTATCTTTCAGTATGGAGATGATGTGTTGTATGCGTACTCCTATGTTATCATATTAAGGTGTTACTTTCATATCTCTCCATACATTATGATTTTTTCCCCCTAAATCGCCTGGTAGTTTACTGATAGTCTTTTTCCTAATTCTGGGATGCAATAATTTCTCGATATTACTGTTAGTGCTAGGAAGTCATTGTAAAATGATTTGATGAAATTTCAATTAAATAGTTGAAGTTGTTCTAAGTCTCTCATGATTTTCCTTTGTCATAAATCTAAGCATGTATTTGTATCTCCGGTTGTAAATAATCTATAGATAGTATAACAAAAATTTAAGATGTTGTTTCCTTGGAAGGCTATACGAGCTATTTCCTTTGGAAAATTATTTTTATAGGCTTCCCAAGCAACTCTAGCAACATCACCCACGTAATTTTATCCTACCTTCATCATAGCTTCACCAAATTCTATGTCAAGTTCATGTCTTGCTTGGTAATCCCTTTTGACAGAGACGATCTATTGTTCTAGGTAAGTGTCATACATTTGAGGATCATCACATTCAGTTATGTTTAAAAGTAATAAAATTTTCCCAAAGTAGGTTATTTCTGGTGACTTTATTTTGCCTATGATTTTGAGTAGAGAATTATTGTTTGTATATGGAGTTATTTTTTTTCGTGGGGGATGTCCTTCTCCGTAGTCTATTATTCTCATTGAACTTTTAGGATATCAGACTTGTAATGGTCATGGTTGGGGTAAGCTTGTGCCACTAGATTCTGCAGGATTCATAAGATTGACTTTAATACATTGTGTTTTTTAACAATTATATTTTGTTCTTCATCAAAATATAATTCTCAATCCTTATCTAGCTTTTGTTGTTGTTTTTCGAAGTTTTCAAGTTCAATAAG
>JBBUKS010000095.1:11304612-11322056 GCA_038050645.1 Hedychium gardnerianum | reverse complement strand
TTTTCTGACCAAACCTTGGAGTCTACTACATTTGTTGTGATCGACTCCCATCTGGAAATAACATCATTATAAAGGCCAATATCATCAGGGAGTACTAATAATGCACCTGATTGTTGTTGAGCAGAGGGAAGAGTCCACTGCTCATTGTTGCTTCCTGTTCTGTACTTCCCTATTTTTGCATTTAGGATGTCTTTATTATGATAAGGGTTTGGTACCTCTGGCCTCTCCATTGCTGGTGCATACTGGGGAGGACCCATCATTGTATCTTCAGGAGGATTATAGTTGGATATTGTCGTAGATGAGGATGCTATAATCATCGGCTTCGGATCTGGATTTGGTCTTTGCTGTGGGTAATCCAGCTCATATCCTTCTTCTATCTCCATTTGAACAAAGATGTCTTCCTCATCAAATGACTCATCATTGGATGATGCAGTGAAAAATTCCTCTTCACTCCCACCACCTTCTGCGAATGGGTTTACCCATTCTTCTTCATCATTACTGGATAGTAAGTATAAATAGTCGTCATGAGTGTCAAGGTACTCATCATTGTCCAGTGCAGCTTGCCGTCGTTCCAGCCATTCGTCAAGTGACACCGTACGAGATGTTGATGGCTTGATTTGCCTTGGTAACAGTACCTTCATCAAAGCCTCCCATTCTTCAGTATTCGGTGACTTGGTTTTCTTTATTGGGCTGTCCTCTCGTGATTTATAATCGTCTGAATTGATGTCTTCTGAGATAATAGTGTTTCTGCTAATATCATCATATCTGCTAATATCATCATAATTCTGCATGATGGCTTTCCCCTTCTGGTTTGTGGAGCCAAAGTCTGCTGTGCCACGATTTGTTTGTGGTAGATCTGTAACCTCTATTACTTCCGACACACTTATTCTTTCAATAATTAGTTGAGTCACTGCTTCTCCTGAGGTTAAATGAATATCTCGATAAGTAACATTAAATACTAGAATCTTAATTTCACCTCGGTAGTCGCTATCGACTACGCCGGCTCCGATAAGAATGTCCTTCTGAACAGAAATGCCGGATCTTGGTGCTATCCGTCCATAGTGTCCCTCGGGTATGGCTAGAGCTATTCCTGTGGATAATAAGCTCCGCTCTCCTGCTTCCACGACATAATTATTAAGAATAGTCAGATCATAACCTGCTACTCCGCTGGTTTTTCTTTGTGGTATAGTCGCTTTTGGACTGAGCTTCTTAACAAACAATTCTGGTGGTTCTTCAGTTATTAAAACACCAAGGATTTTTTGCTCAGGTGAATAATCTTCAATATCTTCATTATTTACTGAGTGCTGCAAGGGTATTGGTGTCGCTGTATACCCTTGGAACTGTAATGACACGCTTCCATCTAGTAGGGCTCGTGTTTGAACCCCTGTTGGTGTCATTGGACTTCTTCTTTGAGATGGACGCAGAATCCATCTCTGCTGCTGCAGCTCTTCTGTAGTGTATCTTGTTCCTGGTAGCGCTATAATTTCATTGCTTGCCAGGTGATCTGCTACATTCTGTACATTGTAGGCAAAGTTAGTGAAACTTGTATTGGTAAGCCTACCTATCATCATCCGGGTGATTAGGAGGTTATTCGAGCCTCCTATCCATTCTTCATAACCGTGCGTTTGGATAGAAATTTCAATATGGTTGACAAAATCCTCAATATAGTAAGCATAATATCCGGTATGACGTATACCATTTGAGTCCCGGTAGATAAATCCATCTCCATAATTGCTATGATGGATCTATCTCCTCGCCATCTGGTGTCCCTTAGTATTACTAAGGTCATAACATCAATATTTCGACGGTGGAATGTGTAGACTCTTATCATAATAAGCCCCCCGGTCGGTTGACTAATTTTTTACTTCCGGTAACTTTTTGGGATTGGACCAGATAGTGAACGGTCGATTGGGGCATGTCTACCATCGGTTTTCTTCAAATGTGCAGAGGAGACAAAAAGTCCCCTTCCTAAACACTTGTTCCCAACCATTTGTGGGATACACCGACCTGAAGAAGTTGAGCGGCACATGTGTGGCTCAACCCAAGTAGTGTTTTTTACTTGTTGGATTGTCTCAGCAAAGGGAATTAATGTGTATGGCTCTGATGGCTGCCCTTCTGCCCAGTAGAATGAAAACAATGTAACTCTTGCAAGTTGCCTCTCCATCTGCTCACAAATATAATTGTATAGTTCTCACGGAATAGATTGATAGTTAATGCATGAGATATTGTCATCATAAGATTTAAGGATCAAATCATGATTAGTAGTCAAGTTTCTGTTCTCTCCGATGCACTGGTCACTGTCCGTGCTAATAAATTAGCTCCCGTGATTTATCTCCTCCGTGTTAATCCTGGGATGAATTGACGAGAGCGCTGAAATGAGCGTTTGGCTTTTTGTCACCACAAATATAATTGTGCAGAGTGAAGAAAAACAAAAGATGGCCACGTTCTCCCAGCTTTAGCTCTGAGGACCACACTCTGAATCTGATGGACCACAGTGCCAACCCTGTAGAACAAACCCTAGTGCGCAAGCACGGGGCTAGCTGGGGTGCCCTTGTCAAATGTAGGAGCTTGAAACCTTGACACAGGGCCAGATGCAGAGCAGCATTAAAGAGGCATGCCTGCGCATGCACATGCAGGGTGACGATGCCAAGCTCAGAAAAGAGAACCAACCTGAGCTGGGTCCTTCCAAAGCACAACGAGCCAACTCAAGTGTTTTTTTCTTGGACGGACGCGAACCCCAAGTGGCTCAACAGTCAGTGAGGGACGAGGGCCTTGTGATGGACACCCTGCCAATCTGCATTGTGAGGACGAAACCTTGCTGATTGGACAGTGTCTCAAGGTGCAAAAGAACGAGGGCAAAAGTTAAGGGTCCAAGGTTCGAATTTTAAATCAAACGAATATCTTAGAAGTCGGCTTCTAAGGATATATAAATTGTGTTTTAAATTTACCCAATAAATGAATTAGGGGAGAAGGTCATCTACCTCCCGTAATCAAGCGAGGACTAGACACATGATGGATTACTAATCCAAAAATAAGAAACAAAGGCAAAAATAAGATTTTGACCAAAAATTAAACTATGAATGATGATGGTTTTTGAGGCTCATCTAGTAGTTTTTCAAACTTCTCGAGATTGCGAAAGCTTTGTAAGGGTGCTGGTTAGGTTAGTTTCAGCGTAATTTGGGCTCAAATAGTTTCAAGTGTTGAATTGTTTACATGTTTTTGTAGCATGGTTTTATATTTATCATTTAAATAGATGCTCATTTAGAATTTCTCTGTATATTGGCTCATCATGTTTAGTGACATTATTTGCTATTTTTGAGGATGGTGGTTACGAATAGCGATGATGCATGCCTATAGATCTCTATTAGGGTTACATACTAGATTCAACATATTGTACTTTGGCTAAATTGATGTTTAGATTTGGTGTGTGTATATATATTAGGGCATTGTTATGTACCTTTTCTCGTTTAACTTTTGATAACGTTTTGTTTTTCTTTTTGTGGGAGATTTTATTAACACCTTTTACTTAGGCTTGCCTCTAGATTTGCTTGATGTGGATGATAGGAGAGTTGTGATAGAAGCACTACCACATTTGTTGCTTAATGGTAGAGCTTTGCATAACCTCATAGTTTCTATTGATTTATTGTTTATTTATTTCCTCCAATTTCTTTAATATTTAATATATTACCTTACACCACATGTTTAGTTAGATACCATACAAATTCTTTCTATTATAATAAAGTGTTTTTGTTCTTTTTTATACTTTCGTATATTGTTATCGTATTTATGTCGTTGTCATGTTTAGATGTGCTGTGAATATTATTTCATATTTCAATGGCAAAACCAATTGGCTAGCATGAGAGACATGACAATGGATTGTCGCATCTTAAGTGTGTATTTTTCTAGACTTGGGAAGAGAACTCAATGCGACATGATATATTCTTCATAGTCAATTTTTTTAAAAAAAAAATCTTCATATTATCTTATCATTTTTAATTTATTCTTTCTAATAATTTCATATATTTTTAACATTCTTATCTTTGTTATATTAACTTTTTAACCATCTATAAAGAATAGTTGATGCACTGCAATGCTATAAAACCTTTCTTGTAGCCCTAAAGAGACATGACAATCGCACAAGATTTCTAAATTTTTACTAAAGTCATATTACCCTAAAGGTCGACACCACCGAGAATAAACCCTTCCTAATGGAGTTTCTTTTTTCTATTCATTTTCATTCACTTTTTCAATAGATTCCAACTGTGATCATCAGCTGGTGTTAAGATGTTTCTAGGGCATAACTGAGTTGATTATTACATGATAAATTTATAGAATTATAGAATCACATGGTGTTAAGCTTCGTCGTCGGTGCCATAAGTCACAGACTGGTTGGCAAACCCTATGCCAACGCCGAGGAGGACATGACCTAGAATAAGCATGAACACATTCACTGCCACGAAACTTTTAGTGAATGTTAGAACCTATTATCATATATTTGATTTGGCCTAAATGTTGATAAACTTTTCTTTTACTCGAAAATTCTTCACGTACGTGTTCTCTAGTTCCCAACATGCAAATTTCGATCACAACAAATCACTAGTTTTCTTAATCCATCTACTTAATTGTAGCGCATATTATAATCAAACTGTCACAATTGTTATAAAAGAATTAGGACAAAAATTTAAAGACAATCCCTTTTTATTGAAATTGTTAAAAATATGTCCTTTTTCATTAATCATCAAAATAATAACTCATTGTTTGTGATTTGACCTTAATATATCGATATAAGTTGAATAGATTCTGACCAGTATATATATTATTGATTATAAATCATAATTATTATAATTTTATAATAATTATAATTCATAACTAGATGACTTTTATATATATATATATATTATAATAATTATGATTTTTAAATTTTTTAGTAATTTAGATATATAGTTTTTCAAATCGATTAATTTTAAAAATGATTAATTTGATGCTATAAAAAATTTACCAATCATTAGGATAAATTGAAAAATACTAATAAAGATCCATCTCATTTTTTATTAGAGAAAAAAATTCTTATAACTATAATTTATATGATTAATCAGGTCGGATAACGTTGGACCTGGGATGACTGGTTCGGTTCCATGAAAATTTTTCACCGATCACCAGGATAAATCGAAAAGTACTAATGGAGGTTCATCTAAATTATTAGTATTCTTAGACCTATTTTTTATTGAAGGAAAAAAAAATTCTATAAGAGTTAAGATTTGAATCTTAAATTTTTTTATTATCTATTAGAGGATCTCACGATTATATTATTATCCCGGAGTAACTATGATTTATAATAATTATATGGCGTTGATTAAATACATAATTGATGGTTCAACTTCCAATAAGAAAGGATAATTCGAGTGACAAAAATAGAATAGGGTGTTGTTTTGATGAGTAATGGAAAAAAGGGTCCTTTTTGAAGATTTCAATAAAAAAAAATGCATGATTTCAAATTTAAAAAAAAATGCTCTGAATTATAACACTTATTTGGTATGTCAATTATAATATTATTAAACTATGTTATAATATTATAACTTCGGAATATGATGCAATGGTAAGTTGCTTATGCAGTTTTACGTATCATTCAATTCTCAATTATAATTATAAATATTATTAGATTTATCTTAATAATTAATGAAAAAAAAAGATTCAAATCCAAAGCCCTTTTAGAATGTGGAGTTGATGTTCTATCGTATAATAATTTATTCATTATTGTATTAGTTTAGTATAACTAATCGCAAATTTTAGTTTATCATAATCCTCAAATTTCTTCGACAAATTACCCGTTTTTATTCACTTTATAGCTTATCTCTTGTTAATCATTATTATTAGCAAATGTCTACGAAAAGGAAAATAAATAAATAAACAACTAATCAAATCAAATAAGGGCAAGAAATACTTTTTCTAATCAATTTCATAGTTTATCTCATAGCACCTATTTTAACCAATTTTAATAATATACGAAGTAAGTTGAGAGAAACGAGTAAGAACATTCACCTCAAGTGAAAAACCTCCAAGGCGATATTAGCATGATCTCAAAATGCACCCTTTTGCACTATTGCAACTCAATCTTAAATATAAATCATCAAAATTAAATCATAAAAAAGAATATTTTTATCTTTTGCACAAGTATATCCTTTTTAATTTTTAGATTCTTCAATAATAAATTAAATATTTAGAATTTGAGATTCAACTATAACATATTATAGAAAATAATTTCTTAATAAATAATGAATTCGAGTACGTTGACTGTCAGAATGAGCCTCCATATATATTTTTCCAATTTATCATGATAATCAATAAAAAAAATCATATAATTGAATCGATCACCCAGGACTAATAATAATTGCACCATTATTGACAATGGATGATGGCACGGGAGAGAAATGCAGTTGGTGAGGAGGAGAGAGTGCAAGGCAGAGTGCAACCGAGAAGGAGAACTAATCGTGAGAAATGATGAGGTAAAGGAGTTATGACATGAGATATTGAGGGGGGAGAGGACTTAGGTGTTCGATTGAAGATGAGTTGACACACAAGATCTAAGAGGAAGAATGTTGTAATGGTTAAGCTTTTTAATGGATCATTAAGGAATATAAAATTTAAATCTCAATTGCAACATATTGTAGGAGATTTTTTCTTCGGTGAGAAACAAGTTTAAGAATGTTGATCATCTAAATGGGACTCCATTAGCGCTGCCTGATTTATCTTAGCAATCGATGAAAAACTTTCGTGAGATCAAACTGATCGTCTCAAGTTCGATGTTACCTGATTTTATTTTTTTTTAAGAAAAGGGTGTTATACATGAAAAGATAAATGAATCCTTAAACCCACTAAACCTCCTCACTAGATGAAAGTAGTCTATATAAGTGATATACTATCAAGGAATATAAGCTTGCATACAACTTGAAAGAGTTCACATGAGTTCAAGCAATCTAGTTGAACATTATTTAGTAAATTTGGTTTTACACCCTAATCTGATAGATAAAAAGCTTATCAAAATATTCGATATTTCATGTCAATTAAGAAATGATATGCTTCAATTGTATGTAGATACAGCAATAGTATTATTAGTCATGATACTATAGGAATCGCAAACCTAAAAGCATATCTTTATTAACACTTCAAAACCAAGAACTTAGGTGACCTTAACTACATTCTCATCATTAAGTTTTCCATTCAAGGGGAGACAACAATGATATTTAATATACATTGATGTGTTTGAGGAAATTGCCAAACAAGGTACTAGACACATTGAATGGATCCAACTATCTACTAATGCTAGAACTAATAAGCTATTTTCTAATCGAAAAAATTGAAGTTTAGTTGGTAAATTGAATTTACCTTATTATTATCAAACTTCGCATCTCATTTGAGATAAGAGTAATAGTCAATCTCTATGAGCCAATCCCAAGCATGATCGATACACCAATGCGTTCTTGCATAAAGATTGTTCACATCAAACCATGTTCTTCTAGGAGACAATTTCAAATCTTAGAAGAGGAAGAAGCTAATTGTAGAGGTCACACGCAGAGGTAGAATACAAGAATATGGCCCTCACTGACCTTATATAAGCTTACATGACTCAAACAATTAATAACCAAGTAGAGTAATGCTTCGATCATAATAACTTTTCTAAATCTATTTGCAGGATGAATAGCCTATCATATTAGCCCATTGATCTGTTTACTTCTACAGCCAATCATACTTTATCTATCTGGTATGGAACCTACATACATTTGACAACATATTAGATTGTAAGGAAGTGTTTCCCTTATCTTGGGCATTCTTTTGTCATTAGAGCAATATCAACTATTTTTCTGTAGTTTGTGACTTCAGTGTAAAGGACCGGAAGGGAAGGGAAGTAGGTAGATACCCATGGATCAATATATATATCCATTGCAATAAAGGAATGAAATAATTTTCTTTTTCGAACTTCCCTTTAAATGTATACTCTCTCTCGTACTCATGTCGACATAACATGACTCAGATACATCTAAGGAAGAAGAAACAGAAAATGAAAGAAGTGTTTGAGGAAGTTTACCTCCTCACAGGCAGCTCATGTCGCACAGGGGAGAGGTGCCTCAGATAGAAAAATTATCTAGAGCTCGAAGCCAACTGCTTACATAGGTAGGCTTGCATCGATGCAGCATCACACAGGAAGCTTGGGGAGGGATGGCAAGCAATTGGGAATTGTGAAAAAATACAATGCAATGGGTAGATTAACTCAACTGTCATATATGCAATAGCATTTAACCAACAGCAAACAAGTTGTATTCACTAAGCTGTTCGCTCCGAAGGTATGCCTGAAGCAACAAATCATCTGATCTAAAATGTTCAAATACAGATTGAAGGTCGATCAAAACAGAATAATACTCTGAACTCAACCACTCTGCGTAAATTTTCACTTAACCACTCAGCCACTGTTGAAAAACAGAGGACATTTGTAGGCCAACAAAAACACTCAGCACTAATTCCGTGTCCTCGACCAGGAAGATGAAGATGACGACCTTGGACCACCAAAGGATGGTCGGCGGTTCTCACTTGTCCACCTATCACCACTACCTGATTGGGGAGGACGTTCATCATTCCTTCCCCACCGATCAGGCTCAGGAGGGGCAGCTGCTGCCCTTTGACCCTCAATTTTGTCACGGATGAATCTTGGCACATACTTTCCAGCAGCTGGTGTCGCTGATGCAGGGGAAGCTGCTGCACCAGCTGCTGCTGCATGAACAGGTTGAGGAAGAGCTGAAGCAGGGCCAGTTGGCTGTGGCAGAGGTTCAGTGGGTTTTCTAAGAAGTGCTTCTCTTCGCAGCTGTTCCTTCTCTTCCAACTCCCTCTCCCGTTGTCTCTGTTTCTCAGCTATTGCATCCAGCTTTGCTTTCCGTTCTGCATCCTCTATCTTTCGTCTCTCTTCCTCTGCAAAATTTTGACACAAACAATGTAACTCCCTGAAAGTATGGGTGTATCGGTATCATGTCCTTCCAATAGTTTTAAGTAAAAATTTCTTAGAGGCTTCATAGTAGAGCATAATAAACTGACTCTGCTTCCATCAACACATGTTAACCTATTTGTCATGTTACTGAAGCCAGTGCTAATATATTGAAATATAGCTTGGAGAATAACAATTACCTTCACGCTTTCTAGCTTCCTCCTCTTCTTGTTGCCTGGTCAACCGCTCTTCCTCAGTCTTCAGATAATAGAGAAGCTTCCTCTTGATCTCACGTTCACGCTTCCGCATTGTTACAATTTGGTTAATTTTATCTTCACGCTCTTTCTTCAGCCGGTTATACTCTGCTTCACGTCGGCTAACTATTCTTTGCTGAAATATTTCCTGGGGAGTATTGAATAAGATCATATCAGAACTATCAAAGATATAATTGTCAAGTATTTTAGATGAAACTATATGGTTCCTTTTCATATTCTTGTTGGTTCACTTAAGGTTAGGCAAAAGTCAGGTCGATGAAAAGAGTCTAATTTGAGTATCTTGAGAATCTGCTTCCTACCCACAGGAAAAGTTTGTTTAACTGCTAGTTCTCTATTCAATGAGCAAATATTGAAGTCATTTGATTTGAACCCACCTTGTTTGTGGATTACATAAAAAGTATTATTTATATGCTCAGATATGCATTTTAAGTTTGTGGGTTGTCTCCTGTCAATAACTTTTTAATGCATGCCTAGATATGTGAACCCATACTGTTTCTATCTTTTTCTTGCTTTCTAGTTTGCATGGTTAACCTCTTGTTTAAAGTTCAGAGCACTGACCAGAACCTAAGAAAGAAGTAATTTAATTAACATAAACAAGTACTTTTTGTTTCATGATCATCTTGATTCAAACCCAGAAAATAAGGTGCCAAAACTGTTAAAATAAAAATTACATGAACACACTGAAACAAGTTTTCATTAAAGGAACCATCCTAATAGTATAAAGACCATTCACAAAGTGAATGAATCACAAAGCCTGACAATTAAGCCATCATGTATTTATCATTCATGCCTTGGCATTTCTAAAAATGAGCAAAAACACTTGGCTGTAAAACTAGCTGCTTATATTGGATAAAATCTGGAACATGTAAGTGGTACTTCAAGCACAAAAAAAAAGGGAAATGCTTTATTTCTTAAGTTTCACCAAAGATTTTACAAGAAGACAATAAATAGATAAGTGTTAACCTTCTGCTCCAACATTCGTGCAAGTCTATTCTTCTCTTGGAGATCGCCAGCATGGTGCTGCCTGCTTAGCTCTATCTCATTCTGGAGGAAAAAAAAAGTAATACTTTTTGTCGACCTCACCAAAAAACAATATAATCATAACTTCACAAATCAGTGAGCATTTGAGAATATTGAACCAGTTGTTCGCGTTCGTGGAGAATTTTTTCTTCCACCAAGCGCTGCTGAAAGGCTTGTTCAATAAGTTGGGCCTCTTCCTCTCTCTTTGCCCGTTCCATATAATCCATTGTTTTGGCAAGTTTTTGCAGCTTCTTCTCCAACTCTTGCCTTTCTTTCAACTGCTCGTTTAAAGCCATTTCAATCAACGTCTGCTTAGTGACCTTCTCCTGACAAATAATGAACAATTGAATACACAATACGGAAAACAACTCAATTTGCATTTTCAAAAAGTAAACAAGACATAACAGTGCGGTGAAGTAAAAAAGGTTAACAATCAAAGATATCAAAGGAATGTAATCAAGACACTAGAAGACACAAACTACAATCTTCTGAAGACAATAAAAAATTTATCTCCAAACAAATTGAATAACTTAGACACGAGAGATTGAGACATGTCTATTATATTATCTCTTGCTAAGAAAATGAAAATTTTGGCAATTATTTCACTTGTGACCACTTTAAATAAAACAAAAGTGAAAAATTTATCCTTTATAACTATGATAATTAACCTAATTAACTATAATATTTGTGGCAAATCTCTAACTTCAAGTAGAACCATATTAGCTTACCCCCTCAAGGAGAGGTTTCTTTCCCTTCTTTTTGGCGCCCTTTTGTGTTTCAAGAAGCAATGCTTGGGCTTCCTGAAGTTCCCTCTCCTCTATTTCTTGGCGAATTCGCTGCTCCTCTCTTCGAATATATTCTTCAGCCAACCGCTTCTGTTCAGCCTCCTCAGTTACCTTCTGAAGTTTTAGTCTTTTAGATTCTTCTTCTCGCTCCTCCAAATATCCAAAGAAAAAAGTTATTTTTGAAAGTTCAGCAAAATATCATCCTCAGCAAAAGGGAAGTGTTGGAAATACCATTTCCAGCATCTGACGTTCATGTTCTTCTTTACGCTTCTCAATGATGAACTTCCTAGCAAGAAGCCTCTTATGTTCCTTGTCAACTATCTCTGCCAGATCATAACTCACACCCAGTTTGGACTCTTTCCTTAAAGGTGGTGAAATTAAGTTCCTCACTTTATTAAGAGAATCAGCGAGAATAGCAAGATGATCAGAGAGCTTTTCTGATTCAATGTCCTGTGATCAAAACCAAGTCATTTTGATATATAAAGTGTGTATCATAAGAATTGAATAACTTAGCATCAGGAACAGGAAGGATAAAAACATGCTCAAGCAAAAATGCAATCCAATAAATGCTCACATACAAAAAAGAAAACCAAAACTATTTCTCAGCAATATAAAAAAAATAGATTAAGGACGAGTCTTTAGTGTTTAGGGAAACATAAGTTCAGGGTAAATAATATAAAAGAATGTAAATCAATATAACAGGCCTGTGAAAACAGACACATGAGTTTGAACACCATACCACATTACCAAATAGAACAGCGTCCTTCAGGTGATCAACTTTCAGTGCTAGAAAGTTGTACTTGACTGCATCTACAGAAATCCTCTCCACAACTGAGAAGTCAAAAAATGGTATCATCTTCAACAAAGACTCGATCTTTATGGACTGATACACCTGGGAAACCTGATAGAATAAAAAGCAAAAAAAATTGAGATACAAAAAAAAACAAATATTGAACAAATAATACCCATAGTGTTTGAGAAAAAAAAATGCGAAAATCACACCTGCTGAAGAACTCTTAAAGCGGTCAGCTTTTCAAGAGCAGGATTGTATTTCGAAAGTTGCACTTCTGGAACTGATGAGGCTGATGATAGCTTACCACCAAGTTTTGAAATTTTAGCAAGCAAAGGCTGGACTCTCGTTGCAAGGTCTAGAGGAAGGAATTCATTTTCTAGGAGATTGTAGATATCCTTCACTTCTTGAGAGACACAAGTCATTACACCTTTGTTGATCTGTACAACATAAACTTTGATAAATCAACAACTGTTTGCTTTCATGAATTGACAGGAAATAAATCATCTGTTGATAAATAACACTTTGGGCACAACATATAGCAGTGAGGAATCTAGTGTTCAAACTTCTCAACCAGCAAAACATAACATAGGGTTACAATCCTTTAAAACTAGCTAGAAAATATAGCATTTTACACAGGAGAAAAGATTAACTTTTTTTGTTCCATCCTCTATTGTAAAAGCTAAAAAACAAACATATCAAGGAAAAGTATCATCACTAATTACCATACAAGGCAAAGTGCATAGAAGGGTAACAAGATTACCAAGGTCCTAAAAGCTCACATCAGTATAGAAGTTGCAGTTTACATCTTTTTTATTATATTGGAGCTTAAAAGATAAAAGATTGCTACACTGTTAAAGTTTCAAAAATTCCTTATGAGTGCTAAGTGAAGATATAACTAATTGTATTCAGAAAAGAAATCAAAAATTACTTGTATCAATTAAAAAATCAATTGACTTTCATCTGAAGCATGCGAAAACAAACTATATGGCATGCAGAAAGCACAAAATTAAAAAGATATATAAAAGAATTGAATTATTATTGATTGAAGAATAAATGGATGAAAGTGACACTAAAGATGTATGGCATACCAATTCTGCAAGCAATGATGCACGTGAAAGCTGCAAAACAAGAGTGAAACATCAGAACTAGCAATTTCTTATAAGAAAAAACACTAGATGACATGTAAGCAAATGACTTAAACATACAACTCCTCTACTCTCCCCTTTAGGATCAAGAGAGAAATTGACAAGGCTAGTCATTCGTAGATTGCGTTCTTTTTCATTTTCAAGCTCCAAATGAGATGCACCATGCTTCCGGTCATAAGGGATAACTGAAAGAGCAGCTAATAAAACAGATGATGCTATCAACTGCAAGTCCTTTTGTGATAAATTCTTATTGTAGCTTTTCTGCAATGTGAAAAGCTTCAACCATGCATATGCATGGTATAAATGACTATCTGAGACCCAAAATATATCTGTCAACTTAGCATAATATACCACCATTAGTGATGGCTTGGGACTCTTCTTCACCATACTCATCAAACCATGGATATCCTCAACTGAGCGGAATGCTTCCTGTATGAGAAAACAATACAATAACATGTTAAGGAACTGAATTCAAAAAAAAAAAAAACAAGAAAACCTAGGTTTAAAGCTCAGAAGGTATCTCTAGGTGACTATTCTGAGACAACACCGGAACTAGAAATATCAGCATAGAAGTACATGTTTTACTCATGCTGCATGAAACGATTCAAATTCCAGGCATCTTGAGGGATGATATATAATTGGAGAGATGGAAATATATGGGATTGACCTCACTTGAATGCTACAACCGCAACTTCCATATGATGGAAATCTGTGTTGCAGAGCTTCTACTCTACTAATGATATACAATGTTTCTGATATTTGTCAAGTTGAATTTATGAAGTTTTAATTGAACTGATTATGAAAACCCCAATAAATTGTCACTTTGCAGGTAAACAAGTAAAATGACAAGGGATTCAGTGAGGCTAGTTCAGAACAAGATGCATGGTTGATCAATGTGAACCCCATATCACATGTTGATATGGATTTACACCAAAGTAATACCATTTGGGCCCGCATTAAAGTTTAGGAGATGCAATATAGGAAAGAACACAATGCTAGTTTACAAATACAGGAAATTACTGCAAGGGAAAACCATAAATGGTATGGAAAGAAAAATAAAATATATGAAAGAAACATAAGGCAATGCTAAAATACAAACCTGCCACAGTTCCAGATCAGTTGCTATCTTGAGCTGCTCAATTCTGATATCCAAGTAAAGCTGCAAACTCTCTGGAACCGTCAGATCAGGCCTGTCTCTTTGGTCCCTATACTTGTTTAAATTAGCAAGATGATTTCTTATAATCTCACAGAGCCTGCGAAATTCTGTAGTCCTCTTATATTGTTTGCAAAATTGGAAGGCCCGATGTGCTGTCATCTAAACAATAAGACAGAAAGAACTACTTATATTCCATTGAAAATAGTATGTTCATCTTCAATATTTTGTTTGATTTCATATCTATCAATAGTAGAACCTGAGACTTATTAGCTACAACTTAATGGCAATGCAGTCTTGATTACAATAAGTTCATAGCTAAATATGGAAGTACCGAACTTCACCGCAAATTACGCAACGAAAGAGTGAGGGACAAATGCATCCTTAGCTTCACCAAATCAAGAAGGCACAATGCCTAGGTGACAGCTAGAGATATATTAGATAATGACTAAGGCTAAGCTTACTTGGACCTATAACTATTAGGGGAAGAGAGGAGAGGGAAAGCAACAAAAATCCATATGACTAAATCAATCAATCTCCCTCCCCCTCTCCCTCTTATCTTTTCGTCTAAGACAATGAAGCCTAAAAGAAGAGGAATCACAAACATATTCAGCAAACATACATGATTTGTTAATAAACAGGATAGGTATATGATAATGCAAAGTGATTTAGTAGCAACAAAGTGGCATTTGATATCTCAGATCACTTGTGAGGATTATATAAGAACTTCATACTATCTAACTTGAATGCCTAAAAGGATACAAAAATCATTTATAAGCATGATTTTAAAAAGTCACTACTTGAGCCACATAAGCAATAGGCAGATTTTGAATGGGGGGCTGGATATAAACTGCATATAATTAGCATATGACATATGTAGTCAACCTTATGTGGTTTATTTTAACCAATTTAAACGAATTGACTTAAAATCCTAAGGCACCCTACCTATAGTTTGCAATTTATAAGTGTTAAAAAAATATTTTGCAAATGAGAAATACTTTAGATATCAATATAAATATTTTTGAAAAATTTAATATTGGTCACCAAAGCTTCTACATATGCACTATGCAATGGGTTGACTGCACAGCACCGCATACACTTTTTGAATCCTTATTTATGAGTGATATTTGTACTGATTCATTTCCATTTTTAAACAAAATGCTAAGAGCATATATATCTCAAAGAACCATTGAAAATAAAATATAACAAAAAATGAGGAATCACAATATCAAAATAGAAAGACATAGTAGTTATGACAAAAAATGAGATCATGAAGAACCACATGAAATGTGATCTAAGGATGATGGTTTAAAATCTCGTGCCATATTGGTAGCACGGGCAAAACATCTCATTCCACCGACCTGCACAGCGGCGACACCGGCACGCCTCGCGCGAGACTGTGGCATTCGTACGAGGTGATGTGTGTATTTCTTACGTGAATTTTAGCATTGTTTAGCATATATTATTTCATGAGCATAATTCGCATTCTCGCATCTTCATTTTGGTTATTTTACTCTTTTAGTTCGGAGACTACTCTTTATGCCTTTTTGTTGATAGGACGCGAATTCGGAGTTAAAATGGAGCCAAGAAGCCTTAGAACGTGCATTTCCAACATTGTAGATGGTCGTGGATCATACGAGAAGATAAAAAGTATTCAAAAACCATCAAATTTAAATTTAAATCAAGGAACACACCATGGTCGTGTGTCAATGACACGGGCGTGTTCTTCCAGACGAAATTTGATACAAAACAGAACAAAAACAAAGTCCACAGCCTTCGACACAGCCGTGCCTCCCCAACAAAGTCGTGTTTTTCACTCCAGAGTCATCCAGAACCTACGCCACGACCATGCTTTTCACCCCAGAACACGATCGTGTAAATCTATCCTGCGACAGCCCGGTTCAACAGACCAAAATTCAAATAAGCATAATTTTTAGCTCAAGTTGAGCCATAATTGTTAAAAGCGCTCGCTTCGCTCGCTTAAGCGCGAAGCGAAGCGAGGCGCAGCCCTTGCGCTTCAGAGAACTCTGAAGCGCAATAGGTTTAGGAAGCGGGCGCTGCGCTTTTGCGCGAAGCGCAAAATCTTTCCTATTTTGTTTGTTTTTTGTTTTATAAATTTAAAGCTTTAAACCTCCTCAAACCGCTGCCTCTTCGTCTGCCTCTCGTCGCCGCGGATCGCCATCGTCTGGCTCCACAGTGGATCTCCGCCTCTTCGATCAGGTAAGTTCTTCAATTTTGATTTCTGATCAGAACGTCCGGCATCCCGCGACGTGTCCGGTGGCGCCGGAGGCGTCCCGCGACGCTTCCGGCGACGCTTCCGGCGACATCGGAGGCTTCCCGCGAAGGTTCCGACAGCGCCAAAAGAATCGCAGGACTCCTCCGGCGCCGCCGGAACCATCGCGGGAAGCCTCCGACGCCGTCGGAACCCTCCCGCGATGCGTCCAGAGTCAGCGGGGTTGTCGTTGTCGCGAGAGCCGACGGTGTTGTCGTGATCGCGAGTTGATCGAAGCGCCGGAAGAGTCGCGGGACTCCTCCGATCGGAAGCCTCCGACGCCGCCGAAACCCTCCCTTGACGCGTCCAAAGCCGGCGGGGTTGTCGCGAGAGTTGGCGGGTTGTCGAGATCGCGAGATGATCGAAGAGAAGATTGATCGGTATTTTTTAACTTAGGGAGTTAGGATTTAATTATTTCAATCAACTCCTACTTAAATGGGGTAGTTCAAATAGGCTTTTATAAAGCCTAATTAAATTACCCTAATAAAATATATAAAAATATATTTAAAATAAAAAAATCGAATAAACTTTATTAATTCATATAAATTAAATTTAAACATATTTAAAATAAAAAAAATTAATAAATTTTATTAATTCATATAAATTAAATTTAAATATATAAAAAATATATATTTGATAAATTTTATTAATTTATATAAATTAAATTTAAATATATAAAAAGTATATTTAAAATTTAAAAAATAATAAATTTTCTTAATTCATATAAATTAAATTTAAATATATAAAAAATATATTATAAATATAAAAAATTCTGATAAATTTTATTAATTTATATAAATAAATTTAAATATAAAAAAAATTATATTTAAAATTAAAAAAAAAATATTAATTCATATAAATCAGTAAATCAGATTTAAATACATAAACAATATATTTATAAAAAAAATCTGATAAATTTTAATAATTAGATTTAATTTAAATAAAAAATATACTTAAAATAAAAAATTCTAATAAATTTTATTAATTCATATAAATTAATAAATCAGATTTAAATATATAAAAAGTATAT
>JBBUKS010000095.1:11277795-11304512 GCA_038050645.1 Hedychium gardnerianum | reverse complement strand
GGGGGGCATTATTGATATTTACAAAAAAAAAAATTGGATGAAAAAACACCCAAAATTAATGTTTATTTACAATGATGGCAAAAGGCGAAACGCTCGCCCCAGCGCTCCCGCCAATCCGTCTCAAGACCAACACGGAGGAGGTAAATCACGGTAGCTACTAGTCTGAACAGTGACTAGTGCATAAGGGAGGGCAGGAATTTAGTTACTAGTCAGGATTTGATCCCTAGATCTCATGATGACAACATTTCATGTATTAACCATCAGCTCATCCCGTGAGGACACTAACTATCTTTGTTATGCTTCATAGTATGGTGGTTTCACTAAATTCCCGGGATGAAATTTCCCAATCTGTACCATTCGTATTATAGTTTCTCAGCATTGAGCTTATTAGGTGAACCAGGATTCCGATCACAATGCGTTGAGCTTGGCATCTGTTCAGATTCTCACGGAAAATGAGTTTCTTGATTCATTGAGCTGTGCACTGATTCTCAGAAACCAAATGCATGGAGATGCATGAACAGTTCAACTCTTCGCGGCATTGGTTTGTGAATGGATTCGATTTGTGCCCTGATGGAATTCGTGCGAAATTTAATCCTATTTTTTGCTATTTACTGATAGGAATTTTCCACGATTTCTCGTACTCAGAAAAACCTCCATGCAATCAGATACTTTTATGAATGATTTCTTTAGCAATCAGTTGAACAAATTGCTGCGGCTTGTTTCTTCATATTTGTGTAGCTCACTGAGGTCCTTCACGACGTCCACAGTCAATTATTTTGTGGAAGTGCTGTACTGACATTTTCACGTCAACTCTTTTGTTACCATATCTTTTATTATCACCATAAATTCTTTTATTGTCGATCACCTGTAGGAAAAATACAGTTAGCTATCGATTGATCTTTTCTGTGAATGGTACGATCAAATATTTTAAGACGAGATTGATGGCAAAAGAATGCATCAAAACTCATGGAATTGACCACACTGAAACATTAAACTCTGTAATCAAAATCAACACAGTTCAAATTTTATTATCCTTGGCTATAAATTTTGATTGACTGTTACCACAATTTAATCTGAAGAACTATACGGCAAATTATTTGAAGAAGTCTGCATGGATCTCCCATTAGGATACGTGGTAATAAAATAACAAAGTTAGAAGGTGTGTAAGTTGAAGAAATATTTAAAATGAGCTTGATTAATTAAATCCAGGACAATCGTTGATTATAAATAAACAATTCAAATCACATATTATTTTTAAAGAAATAATATGAAAAAAATTTATTTATATGTGAAGGACATGAATATTAAAACAATAATCTAGAAGAAATGAAATTTTTGTTGGAATATTTGTTGAAGAAATTTGAAAGGAAATATTTAGGTCCTTTAAAATTCTTTTAGAAACTAAAATATCTTGGTCAGATAAATA
Organism: Hedychium gardnerianum; assembly: GCA_038050645.1. Classification (NCBI taxonomy): domain Eukaryota; kingdom Viridiplantae; phylum Streptophyta; class Magnoliopsida; order Zingiberales; family Zingiberaceae; genus Hedychium; species Hedychium gardnerianum. Next base: position 11,303,086 of record JBBUKS010000095.1, on the reverse strand, counting down.
AATTTTTTTATCTTAACGAGAGTTTATGGTTGATTAAATTATAGGTAAATTAAATTTTAAATGGGTTAAATTAAATTCAATCGACTTAGGGATTTTTTTTTTTTTTTTAAAGAAAACCTTCTCTCTCCTTTCTTTCTCTTTTTTCTCCTCCGTGGTTTTTCTTCCACCGCCGCCGCAAGCGGCGCTCCTCCTCGCGCCGACCTTGTTTATTTCTCCTACTCCTCCCACGCACCGGGTTTCTTCTCTTCCTCCTAATTATCCAACAGCAGCATCTTCCCACCAACTTCCTTCTTCTTCCTCCTCTCCCCCTCTTCTTCCGACAGCAAGCACTCCCACACCAGCAACAGCAGCCCTAATCCTTCTTCTTCTTCTTCTCCAAGCGACCAAGACCAGCAGCAACCTTCTTTCTCTGCTGCCCTATACCAGCAAAAGCAAGATCCGACTCACCTACCACCAACAAGGTCAGTATTCCAGCATCACTCAGATTCAGCCGCTGCCCTCTTCCAGCCTCTCTTTTTTACCTATTTTTCCAGCAACCTCTTCTTCTTCAGGCCAAGAGAAGTAGCTCTTCTTCTTCTTCCTCCCAGCAGCCTTCTCCATCTTTTTCCAGCAACCAGCAACGTCTTCTTCTTCAGGCCAAGAGCAGTAGCTCTTCTTCTTCTTCCTCCCAGCAGTCTTCTCCCCTTTTTTCCAGCAAACAACAGCAGCAGCCTTTTGTTCCTTTTTGCTTTGGCCAACGGCAGCAAGTGCACTGCTATTCACCACCGTGGTTGTTCATCGCTGGAGTCTAGGAAAGCCACAGCTGGCCCCCCGTTTTCCAAACTCTTCGGTACCCTTCGTTCAGACGGGCATTCCTTATACAAGGACCAATTAAAGGTAAGGATTGATAAAATAATTGTATGTTGATATCAGGAAATAATTGATTGAAGTTGGTTCAATTACGATTGTTGTATAGGTTTGATTGGCTCAAACATTTCATATCAACGAAACATCTCCATTGTTTTGTCAGTCGAAGAAAAATTCCGAGATATATATTTTATTTTAATAATTTTTTATTTAGGTTGGTTAGTCTAGATTAGGATGCAAAAAAAAAAAGAGTAGATATATAAATTTGTTATTCGATAGTAGGCAAGGTCTGTGTAGGAATTGAGATTAAATTGAGGTAGCGGAATCAACATTTAATCCATTGACTTCGACTTTAGTCAATTATCAGATTTTTGTGTTATATTATTTCGATTTTTCTGAGTTATGTTCATATTGTACTTGTAGACACAAGTTGAGTGTTTTTCCTCAATTAATACAAAACTGACTTTGTTCTGGAGATTATCTTTACTCTACCAGTACAAAACAATTTCATGGTATAACGGATATTAGGATGGCACAAATAAGCTTATATTCATCTATTACAATAAATTGCATCTAAGATGATCAGGTATATTTGGTGAATCTATTCTGATTGGATATTACAATTACTGTGTACTGAGTATACTTGCAAAAAGCACGAGAGTCCCATTCTCATTCCTGCACTTCTATATTTCATTTTTTTCTTGATTAGAAAATGGCCCCATCATTGTTCTTCATTTGCTATTTGCTATTTGATTTACTTTCAGGAATAATGCGCTTTATTAGAAAAGCTTGTGGTTGTCTCTCCTCTGAGTTGAATCCTTCGTATACGAGACACTTTGCCTCCAAAATTGATTGGAATAAACTTCGACCTATAATTTTAAATAGAATAAGAAACAGGATAAATGACTATCCAATCAAGAGCATGATTCCTGTTGCAAAAGATGTCTTTAAATCCAAAGAAATTTTGTGGAAAGGCGTTTCTTTTCTCCTCAGTGTCATCCCAGTGAAGGCGTGCAAGTAAGCTACTATACTCCTAGTTCATTTTATAAACGTGCATGGTCATAACCATGTCTAGCTCCCCATTTTATGTGATTTTGGAATTAGGAATGGCTGGGAGTTCTTCCAAGGTTAATTTTGCGAAACTAATTGTTGAACACATGCCAGAATCTAGTTTAAAAAGAATTACTCTGGTTTTTCCCTTATTTGCATATCAGATCATGTTTACCATTCTTTGAGATAGTCCAGGCAAAGATAACAAACATCCTTAAGGTTTGGTGTATATTATTGTTTTTTCTTCTTAATCACTAATGTTGATTTCTTTTTCTTTTTTTCCCCATATACCTACCATAGTTCATAATGGAAGTTACATTACATGAACTTATACATTTTTATGACATTGTTTCTGCTCACATTAATCTGCTTGAAATCATGGATTGATTGTCCTAAAGGTTTGTGTATATAATTGTCTTTTCCATCAATCTGTTTATAAGATTATTTTTTCCTCTTAGTCACTTGTGTTGATTTTTTTGTTCGAATCCATGTACTTTCCATAGTTCTAATGGAATTTAGGTTACAGGAATTTCTATACATTTTGATGACATTGTTTCTACTCTAGTTAATCTGTATGAATTCATGGATTGATAGTCCTTTCCACCTTCAATTTTTAATTCACTCTAAAGAGTTTGATACTTTATCAAACCTTTGTTCCTTGACCCTTTAACTAAGTATTATTTCTCTTTCCTTTGTATAGAAATTTCGGCAAGCATTCATTGGTGTTGCCATCATTTCGATTTGTCTTGATAGTATTTTGTAATATTATTTCAGCTCCTGTCCTGAAGTCTATATTGGCAAAACTGGACATCAGATGAAAACGTGCCGGGGTTTCAAACAGATGGCTAAGAACCTTCCACACCAATGGACAGAAGGAAAATTAATTGACATCCTTCCCCGAGTCGAATCCTATCATCTCCAACACATGCGGAAAAACATGATAAAACATGATCAGAGATTCGACTTGCCTCGTGTTCCTGCGATTCTCGAGCTGTGCCATCAAGCAGGAGTAGAAATCCCCGATGAGATTTTGTACAGTTATAGTAGAGAATCCTATGATAGCATAGAATATCCAGGGCAGGTTGCTACTCCGCTGGGAGAAGACATCCGGTCAATTGCTCTGACCACCCTGGACGCATGGGAGAATCTCAGGCTGGGATTGCAGAAGCTTCTTTTTGTCTACCCAGTGAAGGTCTGCCAATATTGTTCAGAAATCCATGTTGGTCCAACAGGGCACAAGGTTCGGGTTTGTGGGCTATTTAAGCACGAAAGCTGGAGGGGGATTCATAAGTGGAAGAGAGCAGAGGTGGATGACCTGGTACCACCAAAGATGGTGTGGCACCGACGGCCTCAAGATCCACCAGTGCTGGTCGATGATGGCCGAGGTTTCTACGGGCATGCACCTGCAGTGGTGGAGCTCTGCGTCCAAGCCGGAGCCAGAGTGCCTCCAAAATACTTCTGCATGATGAAGATTCATGGATTTCCTAGCAACTGAGCTTTGAAGGGTCACCTGCTCTCTTCACCAAGTTCATGGTCTGATTTAACAATTTTGACATCGTTGTATGCTCCGTCATTCATTTAGGGTGTTTGCTCAACGTAGGCATCAACAACAATAACAAATTATTTTAATTGAGCACTGCTGAATCTCGAGTCTCAGCAGTTGAAGAGGTTCGATAATTGCACTAATTTATTTTCTCATATGAATGTGTAGGATGAGTGGTAGCATTTTGGAAGATTTTTCTTTAAATTCATGTTTTATCCGCTTGTACATATGATCAATATCAACTAGAACGAAGGACAGGTTTCATTTGTTTCTGACTTCCCTTGTTCTGTAAAGTTGACTTGTTTGTCATGAACTCATTGTGAGCCTGGTTAATAAACACATGTACCCCTCTTTAGTTTATTATTATTTCATACATATTTTTTTTCTATTTTTTTGTTGTTGTCTTATTTACTGTGGAAAATTATATATATATATATATATCTAATATTGTTAAATTACTAGGTATTAAGTATTAGATTATTTCTGTTAATTAACCTAAACAATAAAAGAATAAAAAATAATTAAATACATATTAATTATTAGTAAGTTAATATAGATTAATATATATTTAAATAATTATTAATTAATTTGATTTGATTTTGTCAGGATGTCAATTAAAATAAAATTGAACCTTAAAAATTAACTATTTTCTACTAAAACCAAACTAATAAATAAAAAATAAATTCGATTGAAGTCAGTTTCTCAAACATACACATCAGTAATCTAGAAATTATTTAATGAATGAAAATGTTTTTTATAAAAAATTTGAGATAGGAAGAGTAATCATGAATTTTTTTATAGTTTATCCAAACGGGATACATTGTGAATTACTATTTTAAAAATCATTATATATATATATATATAAATATTATCCTATTTATTTTTTCATATATATTTCATATGCATCGTGTATATATATTTTTATTTTTTTTAAAGTAAAGAATTAAGAATTTGAGATTTAATCTTTAAAATTTAGGATTTAGATTATAATATTCAAGTTAATTTTTTTAAAAAAAATATATAATTTTTTTTGATGAGCATGATAATATTTTTCTCTATATATAAAGTAAAATATTATTCTATACACTGTAGGCAATCCATGAGCATCCAATGTTATTTTTTTTTATTTAATTTTTTTTTAAGAATTTAGGATTTAGATTAAAAGAAATGAAAATAAAAAAAAAAAATAACACTAGATATTCATAGATTATCTATAGGTGAGTGTACAAGATAACAAAACTTATAATTTATGAAGATTTACAAATTGAAATGTCAAAAGGTCTGTATGAAGCGTGAAAATTCAATTAATTATGACTATCAATGTCAATTAACTTATTTCTTCCGAAAGACGAACATTGATCGTGAGAAATTTTTTCCGCACAAATTCAAAGGAAGACTAATTACTCTTTTTATACTTATGAATTATTGATTGATGCATAAATTCTAGGTACATGACCTAGAGTTTTACATCATTTTAACTTATGCCCTTGAGGCAGAGACTTTTGACATGCACATTTGAAAGTTCTCCATCTGATGGATAAATTTAAAGATTGAACCAATAAGACAATTTGAATGGATATTCATGAGATCAATGTTCTGCATCTAGAATTAGAAGAATCCTTTTGATCCATATTTAGAATGGGCAGCACTCACAGAACGATCAATTAAAGCATTGGCCTGCTTTAGTCCACAGAAGCAATTGGTTATGAGATAGACATCATTGTAGCAAAGATGAAACGTTCGCTCTCAACATCTTCGTTAATATGAGATAGACATCATGATCTTATTGAATATCACCTCATAGGAGAAATTTATACTGAGAAAATTTACTTATCCAAAGATACGAAAATCATATTTTTTCCCTTCCAAGTCATTACCCAGTACAAAGTACAATACTGTGTCATCAGTAAAGAAAAAAAATGAATAATGAATCTCTGAAAGATTAGCTAACTCAGCAAGTGTAGCCAACATTTCCTTGGCTAGAAAAGCTTGCTCACCCAAGCTGTGGCTTGCTCACCGAGAGCTATTAGCTCTCACCTTGGTTAATTTTGTTGGCGAACAAAATCTTGACAACGTAATAGAGACGTAAGCGTTGATGTCGTAATCATTTCAAAACGTAAGTAATGATGTATACAAATACTATTCCTCAACAATAGCCGACATATGTTTTACTTAGTGGATATGATATTCATTCACGATGATAAAAAGTGAAACGTTCGTTTCTAATATTTTTTTCAGTTCGTTCTAAGACTAATATGAAATTGGTAAATTACGAGAGCTAATTTACTAATCCGGATAATGATCAATACATAGGAAAGGACAGGAACCTGATTACTAATCAGGATTTGACTCTTATATTTCATGATTATAACATCTCATATACTAACTATCAACCCATCCTATAGGAATAGTAGACACTCCACTCACGATAGCAAAAAGACGAAATACTCGCCCCCAGCGTTTCCGTCAGTTCATCCCAGGATCAACACGGAAGAGGTAAATCACGGAGATTAATCTAACTAGCGCGAATAATAATCAATATATAAAAGAGAATAAAAACTTAACTACTAATCAAAATTTGACTTAATAGATACTTCACTCATTTTCCTTCAATATGAAAGAAGAGTTTGGTATCCGAAGTAATTTTAGCTTTTTTATAAATAAACCTTAGTATAATAACTAGAGAGATATAGAAGAAGCAAGTGTGCAAGGTAAGTGTGTTATTTAACATGGGCAATTTTTTTTCCTATAATGTTCTACTGTAATTTTCTTCTGAAGTCCTTTTTGTAATTTTATTTTTGATTGTCTGCTTATTATTATGTGTGTAATTACTTAAGCGGTTTTAATAAATCCTTTTATGAAAGCTTAAACAATTTTAAAATTGGGGAGTAATGAGTATACAGTTGGAAAAATATAGAAAATTTGATATACCATACCTATCATACCCAAATATATCAAACAATATTGATTTAATTGTATACTATAAATTTTAATACAATATTATATCTGAATTTTTTAATATTTTGATATGAGATTTATATTAATTTTTTATTATAAATGATATATAATTTATATTATATCAAAATTGTAATATATCAAAAATTATACAATATCGGTATAAATTTTTTATACCGAACTTTTCAAAATAATATACAATATAAGATTGAATATATCACGAACTTTTCAAAATAATATACAATATAAGATTGAATATATCATATCGAATCACTCTTACATGAGTTCTTTATAATGCATTTTATTTTACTTGCATTCATGATTTTTTATATATTACTTTAAAGGGATACATGATTTTTTTTTATGTATTGCATATTACTTTCATATTTTTAATATATATCACATATATTCTCGCATATCATAAAAATATTATATTGTTGGTCAATTTAATCCTCAAAGAATATCAGAACAAAAAATGTCCATCATTTAATTTAAATAAAATAAAATGAAATCGTTAGAATTATAATTTTTTATAAAATAAAAAAAAACATTTGTCCTAACACAATATCTTTTTACATAAAAAAAAACATCAAATATCCAATAAAATATTTTACACTCATTAAAAATTAAATTCAAAATTTATTAAAATAATTATTCATACAAAAATTAACTTCGCCAACCCGCGAGCAATCCCATCCATGCTCTGCGAGGTGACATAATTGACCAGACAACTTTCAATAGTTTAAACTCATTCATGCGTACGATATTCTTTTTGCTTGTGCTGTAATGAATAAATAAATAAGGAATAGCATGTTTATCCTTTTTATTTCTACAATTGCAACAGTACACCACCATATTCATTAATTACTTCGCACGGGACAATGAAAAGGCAAAAGACAAACAAAGCACACTCAGTGGCATTACGAAAGGACACCAGATCTTGGAACACAAAATTGAAATGCCACGCCACTTTTCTATTTGTTAAAACACAAGTCATCACAGAATCTTCTAATTGGCAGCAAATAATTAGCATCTCTCACAACACATGCGAGTTGAACAACTCAGCGAAATCCCAAGAACAAGCAACTTGTCAATCCAATATGTACAGGTGCCTGGTCAACCTGCACACAGTTGCACTGTTATTTGATGTCCGAGTGTCGGAATCTGATACGAGTATGATGGTAGAGAGATGAAAAGTCCAAGTATCAAAGGTGAACTAAGGAAACAGAAGATCCAAATGGTCCATTTACTATCAACATAATCACCAATTTCATTTCTATGTTTCATTCAAATACAACTAGATATCTTCGGCATGAATCTTGCGAAACTGGTGTTAGTGGTAGTAGACTTTCTAGCTTAACACCAGACCCAAAAAGCTTCATGCGCTTTGCCTGGGAATTAATTATAGATAATTATCCAAGAAATCAGGAAGATAAACAATAATGGGCGTTAGTTGAGATTATATTACTATGACAAGTTCTTTTGCATTTATCGTTAGGACTGTTCTAGAGATTGTTCTTTATGAATTTCTGTAAAACATAAAAAAATACCTGGTAACAAACCACAAGAAATTGTCAGTCACTTCCGAAATCCTCATAGCTGACTCCTTCGGAGATGGTGTCAAGTTTCCTCATGTCTTCTTCTGAATAATAACATATAAAAAGCTGATGGTTCAAAACCATAACTCAAGGTGAAAAATTGCAGAAGGGTGAATGGAAAAAAAACAAACACAAAGAAAGTAACCTTTTAATTCCCTTCCTGGGGAATCTGAGAAGTTATTTGAATCATGTGGAAGATAAGGAGATCTATCATAATTCTCCAAAATATCTGTTAAAAAAAACAATGTTACAAAATAGAACAGAACATGGAAATAAAACAATTCATTTGAAATAAAATGATAGGAAGCGACCAGCACAGTGAGTGAAGTCATCTGTTAAATCTGAAAAACTGAAATTTCGGGGAATCTGACTAAATCCAAGTGTAGACGTATCAATGTCCAAGAGAGTATCATTTAATGGCTGCCCCGTCAATTCTGAGCCAGTAAACGATCCAACTGAAGCATCTCCAATGGATTGGTGTGATTCCAAGATGCCGCTGTCATTACTGAATGGGAACTCAGAATTGTTCAAATAGTTAGGTTCTGACTTAATTATTGTCCTGTTCATTCCTGGAGCGCTTGACATATTGGAGTCATGTGCAGATAACATACTTGTTGAGGGATTCATGCTCGCACCAAGAATAGAGGAATCATTGGCAAGATAGTTTCCTTCTTGTCCTGAAGATCTTCCATTCATAATGACATTTGGAAAACCTCCATTGCAAATCATGCTATCAAGCTTAGCAGGCAAAGATGTGTGCTGAGGTATATAGCACAAGGGAGATTGATGCACTGAAAAAAATAATGATAGCAATAATTTTCCATAACAAGTTGTTTTTTAATTCATCCACAGTAATAATCATTAATCAATAAAGAGTCAAAAGATTTAAGTAAATTAATTTTGATAAAATCTCACCACAGTATTCCAAGCTTTTTGTTTTGCACATAAAGCAAATTCATTACTAAGGTCTTCAATCTTCACAATGCATTTAGTCCTTCTATTACTATATTGAATGCATTTAGTCTTTAGCCAATTATTTGTTAAGAAAAGGAACAAATTCACAGTTATAGATATTTCACCAAACCTGAGAATACGACCTATTGTTATGTTGACTGAAAACAACTTGTAATAACTTGTTACTCGAGTTTAATAGATGTTGGCTGCAAATTGCATTTTCCTTAGCATAGCAGCAATCAGTAAACGACCAAATCATTTAGACATACATCTGTTTAGTTCATTTTACATTATCAAATCATAACAGCAATCAGTTTATGTTTTCTTTTCTCTTTCTATTCAACACCATCCATCACCATCCTATGTGTATTTAGATAATCTTGATATGTTAGAACTTAATTATCAATAAAAGAGCTAAAAAAAACTCACAATAGTTGGAAGTAAACATCTAAAGATTTTGGTCCAAGGTTCACACTTAACAATCATCAATTTACACCTAGTATCTTTCAGTAAATAAACAGTAAAATACCATTTCTAATTATGTTATCCATGATATGGAATTTATTTTATTTTTTAATAATGCAAACGAGATCAAACTGATGCATTAAAAAAAAATAAGGCAAGAGAAAGCATCCCATGCATTCTTTTATGACATAAGGCCAATGCAAATCAAGGAAAGAAAAACTTCACACAATATTCACACACTTGTATAAATTCTAGTCCCATCTCTGACATTAGATGCCATGAATTCTTTAGCCAACGTTCTCCAAACTACATTACTCTAAAACTGAATTGAAGCATTTTCCCTCATAGAAAGTGAGAAAACACATACACTAAAGTATTCAAGAAAATTTCTGAAGCATTAATTTTTCTGACTGTTTTGAAGAAATTAGTCCAGTATTCTTTCTCCCATCAAACGTAGGCCGTGCCACTTAAAAGTAAAACAACAATTTTCTAGCTGATCACATTTCCATTCTTTGAATATAGCAACATCCAAGTATGGAAGTTCCAAAAGACGGCCAAGTTGTAGTTAATAACATGAGATTTACACTCTACAAATATTTTAAAAGAAAATATTGAAAAGAAAAGATGGATAAAAATCACAATCCAAATTCCTAGAAATTTAAAAGTTGAGTAAAAGACAAAATGGTATATCGTTTAAAAATAATCCTAAAGATTTTTAAACAAGCTCCATGCCAGAGTACAATATAAGCCAATTACAATAATCATCTAAATAAGGATTATAAGAGTTAGAAAGAAGCATACTAGCTGAAGAGTTAGACCCATTGGGCAGAGGTATGCTAGAAACACCAGATGGACATGCTTTCTGCATCATCTCAACTTGTTTTTCAAGGAGCTTGTTGAAAACCATTATCTGATTCTTAACAATAAGTCTAACATGATATGCCTCAAAAAATTCTCGATTCTCTTCCTCAAGTTTTTGCCAAACTGTAGTGCAAACAATGTGCAAAGTATTATCATTCTTATGACCAACTAGTATGAATTGTCCATGACTGAAAAGCAAATCAATAATCATCCAGATGGTAGCTTAGAAATTCTTGTTAATTGATTGTCTATAGAGTGCCAATTTGCAGATATACATGTACATTGTTTAGCACTTAATAGCAGAAATCAGATAAGAAGAATTAATTTAATGCCTCTAATTGTCCCTGCATCATTCAAGACTCCATCATTACAGGAATAACTTTCATAAATACGCTGAATGTGATCTGAAAGTATAGATAAATATTCAACAGTTTTCAACTCTTTGCATGGTTTTATTGCAGATACATCTAATAATTCCAAAATATCAACTTATTAACAGATAAATCAAGTAAACCAACATGAAATAGAACAAAAATAATCTAAGTAGACCGGAATAACTAGAATAAAATCTCAATACGATAAACTTCAAGATATAAAGCATATTTATTAACTACCAAGTTGAGTGAAACTGGGCTCTATCTTTGCCTGAATAGATAATGTGTCAATTACTTCTTTCTGATTCATATAGAGCTGCAGGCACCGCTCAATAAGGTTCTGAACCTGAAATTTCAAAAGAAAGTAATAACAAATTGGAACAATGCATAAGTCTCAATCCAAAATAAATTCAAACAAACACACACACAGATACACAAAGAGATGGCTAATGACATTGGGAATAAAGAAACCAGATACGTTGGTATGATTGTGGTAAATAGATTAAGGCAAAGATAAGAAAAGTCACAAAGCATTAAGTGCATTAGTTTGTTATTTACACAGACTGTGAAAAGCATTTATTCGAATATCATATTTATGATGATTTAAGTGATGATAGAGTGAGCACCAATAGCAACAATGGGAAAATGGTAAATCATGGAATTTAGGCCAATTTTGTTACATGCACTTAGTGGAGGTCAATGGAAAGAAACATTGTTTAAACAAGTAAATAGAGCATAAAGTATGGATATAGAATGAGCATTTTTTAGACAATATATAAAGTATGAATAAGGAAGCATGACCCTAAGAGTGACATATGCTAACATTAAATTGAGGTTCTCTAAGGGCTCATTAGATTAACTGATAGGCTGATGAATCTTCTGTAATTAACTTGGACTTTGATACTTATGGTTTAGGACAATGTGATTTAAGCTTGCTTAGTGTTTGCAAGTTTCTCCTGTCCAAAACCACATTTAATTGTGAAACCTCTATTTATTAGCACTTAAAGGCCGTGATATTGCTACTGAAACTGACAGGCCATATAACCACAGAAAGATTCTCCGTGTAATAAAAAATAGCTTAGTACATGTTTTAGCAACCATCAAATGGAATGCACCGTTGAAGTTTATGATTTCTTGATTGAATTCCATAAAGCATGCCTCCTATATAACTTCTTGATAATCATACCTAGTATAGAATTACTTGAATAAGGAAGATTTCATATTATCCTGATAAAATCAGAATTTTGACTTCCTTTGACATATTTGAACAATAGGCCATGTTTCTTTTGTAAAAGATTATTGCTTTTCCCAGTTCCTTTTCAAAAGAAAGGGAAATTGTTTTTGAGTATGTGTTTGATAGCAATTTCGTAAGACAATAAGTAAATTCGTAAAATATGTCCTGGGTAGAAGGGGAAAAAAATACGTCATTGCCCAATCAAATAGAACTGAGAGACCTCTAACGGCAGGATAGTCATTTTTGTGGAGTCATATCACAGTATACTCCCCCACCAACGAGAAACAATCTCGTGGTGACCCACCACCTACAGCTCCATCCTCAAGGTCATCTACTAGTCCACTCCACATAGCAGCATAGCTTATTGGTGACGAATGGGGCTCACCTTAATGTTACTAACGTCCAAGATAAGTGGTCTAACAATTCAAAATGACCATTCACTTCGACAGTTTGTCCTCCACCCTTTTAATTCATGGATCATCTTACATTACCAACTTGGAGCTGTAGAATGTTCCTGTCTACATCTCATGGGCACTTAGCATCGTTCACGTACAGAAACTAAATCGTCATAAGAAAAAAAAAGTGCTAATGATAACCCAAGCATAGAAGGCGGCGATACAAAACATTGCTTCCGCTACATTCACTTGTCTTACGGCCTACCAACAAAATCCACCAACCGACAGCAACACACGAACAACCAAACAGGAGGCGACATGATCGCGATCAAAAGAACCAAAACCTAACAAACCGGGGGAGAGACACGCACCAGTTGTATGTCCTCACGAGACACCTTCCTGACTTCTCCGCTCGCCATCGTTCCCCTCGATCCGGTCCCCAAAACACCACGATCGTGTCCGCAGATGACGGATCACCAAAGAACCTACCAAACCACCTCGTCGACGTCAGTCGATCACAGAAGAACGCAGCATGATTCGGCAGCGGAAGAAGGAGATCAAACCGTAAAGAGCGAGAAGAGACGAGAGGCGACGGAAAAACCTCGGGACGGAGCTCGGCGGAGAGGATTCTCTGCGAAGGTGGCAGAGGAGGGCGAGGGAGTCTTGGTACTGGAAATCGGAATTGGAGTGGGAACAACAGGGAAAGAGGGAGCTGGTATCGGAGTGCGCCACCCACTTGAGTTGGGGTTTTATTCGGGTGTGGGGGAAAATTAAAGGTAAACGTCGCCGTTGATCAGCAATCCAGCGGCTCCGACATTTTGTCCTTTTTATCGCTGTTATTTATTATAATAATAATAATAATAATAATAATTTTATAATATGGTTTTGGATTTGGATTTGGACAAGAAAAACAAAAAAAAGGAGGACTAAATGGAGAATAATGATAAGGATTTCGCATTCCTATCCATCCATCAATCAATTTGGATGCGAGTGCGTTTGGATGGGGTTTAGACCCCCATCTGTTTCGTATCAAGTATTATTATTGTTGTGTACGTTGCTTTTGGAGTCACATCTATTCACGTACATGAGCTGCAGCAGAGAAGAGGAAAGCCGTCCTTCGTTTTGGAGTTCTCTTGGTATTTTTTTCCTCCCTGTTTAGACGTCCACCCTAAAGACAACAAACATACGAATTCGTCGTCTCAGTGTGTGGAATCCCAATTTACTCCCAAGTGCGATGACCGATGAATGAAATTACTTATATTGAAGCTAATTGCATTTTATTGTTCAAGGTCGGTGAAAGTTAGGCCACGGGTACGAATATAGTAGTAAAGTATATTTTAAGGTTCCTCGTACACTTAAGATGCCGTGAAGGTTTTGATATCAGAGTCTAAAAATATTTAGGATGATGAATGATTTCTGAAAATTCAAAATAATATCATAAACTCGACTTTCTAAATCTAACTTTTCAATATTCAACTAGAAAAATAATTATTTCCGATCAATAAATACATAAGTGTTATGTTAAATCTTGAAAATATATCCACGGTCTCTATAACGATAATCCTCAACTGAATATTGTTATGGATACTCAGTATAAGACCTACACTAGCATCCCAACAACAACAAAACAAAGATGTACTTACTCAATTATCTATTACTTTGGTCCAACAAACAAAGAGCATAAGTGAGCTACGAAGAAATATTGATTATTTAAAAGAATTTCAAGAGTCTTTAACTAGACGATTTAATTAACAAAGCCTACTCGGTAAAAATATTGTAAGCATTTCTAAACTTATTGAAGAAAATAAGCCTAGAAATTTTGAACTCCAAGCCAAAACTATTCTACTCCAACTTAAGGATTTAATGACAAACAAAAATACTCAAATAAAGGACGAACTTAAAGGTCTACATACTATACTTGAGGAAATCAAGTATAAATGAACAAATTAAACTTCGAAAATACTTATTACGATGAAGCCCTAGATTATTCCAAATAATACTCTAAATCCAACGAAAATGGATATTGCAGTCTTGAATTTACTAAAATAAGAGATCAAGTTTTAGTAAGCAGAACAATACTATAATAACACTGTTAACATCACTACACTACAAAACTTTTTTGGTAGAAAACAAATTGTTAGCTTTAGAACAACAACTCTTGAAAACTACTTAGGCCATTAAGTGGAAAGCAACTTTAGACAATATTAACAAAGACTTAGGAAAGTTTTCCTTAGGAAAATTAATTACCAAAAAACCTCATAAGTCTTATAAATTTTTAACTTACTATGAGTTTCACAAGAACTCAAACTGAGTCATTTACTGGTTCCTTACAAATGGTAAGAAGACAAACATAAACAAACACTTCTTCCACCGTGCTCACAATAAAAAATAGTTTTTCTAATACATCAAACCTCAGGTTAGAAGAACTAATTGATATTGAACAAGATTTAAACATCTTTTCAAATGAGCAATTAAGCGTTGTTAATCCTAAGTGATTATATAGCTAGAGAATACTTAACTTCTCCACCTCTATTTTTAGACATCATAGACAAGAATCACTCCACCTCCCAGATGGAGGAGAAGTAAGACTCAACTTAATGACTGATGAATCAACCCGATTACTATTTAATCGTAAGCATAATTATTTGGATTGATAGTATTTGGATTAAGAGGACTTACGAGAGCAAAATTAGGAGGAAATTTTTTACTAGTTTTATATGATTGTTGTCTCTCAAGTAAGGAAAAAGCTATAATAGGACTTATCGAAATAGATATGAATGTGAATTTAGACATCACTTACTTATGCCCAAACTTTAATATCACAATAAGAGACTTTGTGAAATATATTAAAATACATGTCCAAGCCAAAGGATATAGTCAATTCCAAGGAGATAACATTCAATTAGATATAATCTTCTTAGGAAAAATCATGAATCACATTCATAATCACTTTAAAATAACAGTCATAGATATGATCGAAGCCCTTACTTCTAAAGCCATACATTTTCTTAAACCAAAAGAATTCAACTCAGAAACTTTAGCAGAATTAGAATGAACTATTAGTTTTGATAATCTTGATATAACACTAAAACCAACATCTTCTATTATTTATAAAGATCGACATGATAAACTCTTTGTTAGATTCTAAGGATATCAGTCATCTACTTCTCACACTATAGAAGAAGATCCTTTAGACGAAATAGAAAACTTAAACCTTATGCCGAGACAAGATAATGATCCTATTAGTGTGTTAAGACAACTAGGAACCAGACACTTAAGACTAATACAACAAAGAAAAAATCAACTAGCCAGCAGTGAAGCATACCATTTTAACTTAATGCATAAATCCTCAGAAGTGAAAATGTTTTTGGAGATTT
Source organism: Hedychium gardnerianum (assembly GCA_038050645.1). NCBI lineage: Eukaryota > Viridiplantae > Streptophyta > Magnoliopsida > Zingiberales > Zingiberaceae > Hedychium > Hedychium gardnerianum. The sequence continues at coordinate 11,287,434 of JBBUKS010000095.1, read as the reverse complement.
AGATGAATATGTATATATGCCTTCTGAAGCTGTAAGTCATCTAACTGAAAAAGACTTAGAAGAACTCGAAGAATTTGATAAGAAACATCACAAATTAAAACAAATTGGATCTTATATTTTAATGAAGATCGAAATATAATAGTCCAAAAATTTGAAGATGATACGATTAGTATTCAAGGTTCAACAAAAGACTTAATGAATACAGGAGAATCCTCGACTTCTACACCTTACAATGTGAGAATGCTAGAAAGTACCATGGGAACAATGGATTACAGTCAAGGACACCCTCCTAGATGAGAGGTAGCACCCTATACCAATAATAATCCGTTAGTAAGAACTATAGGAAAAAGAAGGCCACCAGAAGTAACCTTCTTTGGAAAGAACTCTGTGTTACTAAATATAACTGAATGCGACCCTCAGTTATTTGATACTTATTTAGAATGATAGTATTGATAAAACAAGACTATCAAGCTAAACATGAACTTGACATAGAATCAAGAGATGCTATGATCAAAGTAGGAGAAAACTACTTAGGAGATGTAGCTAGAGTAGTATGAGAAGCTTTTAAGCTAAAATTTCCAAAAGAGGTTACTCGAATTGCTTCACAAGGCAATAATATTCTAAATTTTTGCTATGTAATTCTGTTAACAGCAAGAGATGCTAACACAGGATTAGACATTAGACAAAAAGAAGCAATGAGAGATTTAGAACAACTTCAACTATTTAACTAGAATTACATTAAACTATTCTGTAATGACTTCTTGGCAATGACCTTCATTTCTGGCAACTATTGCAACTCCACTCTATGAGAAAGACTGTTTAGTAAACTCCCTGGAGATTTGAGAAAAGACATATATAAGTCTTGGATTGACCAAAAGGTACCTGCACTCTATGATAATATAGGGATAAGGATACAATATATACTTACAAAACTCAAAGAAAAATGCACTTATATACACATACACAAATAATTAAAAAATCAACAATAAGGTTTCTATAGCAAACAATATACACCACAATAATATGGGTCTATGAGTCAAAAGAATTATAGAAAGAAAAGACCTATGATTACTCAAAAACCTAAACTTAAACCCAAAAAGGCCTATTACCTTAGGAAGAGCAAGGCAAAAAAATCTTATCTTAATAAGAAAAAACATGTGAGAAAATTTAAGCTAAAGAAAATATATACCAATACTATAACTTATTTTGTCTGTAATAAACTAGGACACTTATCTTCTGCCCGTCCAAACAAACAAAAAAAATATCTATAGTAAAGAAGCAAAACTTATAGGATGTACGAATTTAGACTTAGTAGAAGTTCAGTCAGATGTATCATATACGTCTTCTATCTACTCTATCATCTCAGTAGATGGTATGGAAGAAATAATTTCTCCATCTTATTACACCTTGATTAATTCCTTTCTCCAATATCCTCATGGATTGGCGGAGAAATAGGGACTCACTTCTTAGGGATTAGCAGAACAATATGGACTTAGTTCCACCTTTGAAGACCTAGATGAAGAAGTCCTAGGAAATCTTGACTTAATGTATCACCAATATATACCATAAAATTTTAGTGATTTAAGACCAGACCAATGTACTTGTCTTCATGATTGGAATTTAAAAGATGGGACGGATAATATCCCATGTTTTATATGTGATTTTTATCTTTCTATTATCAAAAGAGGAACTTGCAAACTTTACAAGAAACAATGTTGTAATCTTTGTTTAGACACAATTTTTCAAGTCACAATCCTCAAAGTACATACTATTAAGGGAAATACTCAAAATGTCTTACTAGAAACCAGGGTTTCTGTATTTGAAATAAGACTGAATCTATTAGAAGTTGAAATAACATAGCTCCAACAAACTTCTACTCCTGACCCAAACACCCAATTTGATGGCCAACGTCTTTCTTGTAATAAATTTGTTAAGAACGTCCAAATTAGGTTCTATACTAATTGTGGTACTTTCAGTACTCCAAATATTCTTAATCAATTATGGGTTCGACTATTACCCCATAAAAATATCCACTTAATCCTCAGTCTTAACTTCTTACTTACCTCGGAGCGGGCTTTATTATTAACCAAATACTATGCAGTCTTTCTTTCTACTCCTTTTATTGCCCCAATTCTCTCAGAGTATCCCTCATGGGTTAATACTGTGAAGCGTGGTGAGACCTCTTCCTCCCTTTCACCTTCTACTTCTATTGCCCTTACTTTAGCACCACCAGACTCCATCCGCCCATGTATCATAAAAGGATCTTATAAAAAGAAAAAAAACTTGTCAACCACATTCGGGAAACTAGAATTACTTGGCTATACCAGTCTTGAGGAATTAGAAGAAATTTTAGAAAAAACAATACAATTCCTTAATATTTTATAAATCCAACATACTTACTAGACTTAATCAAGTCACAAAATAACTTAGACTCCCTGATCTCTAAGCTAGAAAAATTAGAAATCATAGGAGAAAATCCTATAAAATACTGGGAAAGGGATAAAATATATTGTCAATTACATATTATTAACCCTGATCTTACGATCAAAGCACAAGACTTGAAATATACCAACTGGGAAAGAGAAGAATGCAAAATACATATTACCCAACTCTTACAACTAGGTGTTATACAAAGATCATACTCTAGACATCAAAGTCCTGCCTTTATTGTAAATAAAAAAGCTGAACAGAAAAGAGGATAGTTAAGAATGATATTCAATTATAAATATCTGAATGATAATTGTTATGAGGATGACTATAAAATATCAGACAAAGATCAACTTTTGAACAAGATATAGAATTCAAAATGGTACTCAAAATTTGACATGAAATCTGAATTTTGACAAGTAAGAATGCATCCAGTCTCAATCGAATAGACAATATTTTCTTATCCTAAAGGACATTTTGAATAACTAGTCATGCCAAAATTTTCAAAGAAAAATGGATGATATATTTGGAGGGCTAACTTCGGCTACTTGCGTCTATATAGATGATGCTTTAGTTTTCTCTAAAACCAAAGAAGAACACTTTGCACATTTGCATATGATTTTCAACTTATTTGAAAAACATGGCCTAATCATTTCAAGAAAGAAAATAAAATTAGCCACAAATCATATAGACTTCCTAGAAATAGAAATTGGACAAGGAAAAATTTCCCTCCAGGCTCATATAGCTACGAAGATTTTAGACTATCCAGATAAAATGAAAGAGATTAAAACTCTTAGATATTTTTTTGGACTTTTAGACCCTCATGATTTTGCTCTTGGGCTCTACCCAAAAGGCCTCATACCAATGGAAATATTTTTTTCTTATAAGCCCATGATCTTTTCCATGTGTTTTCAATATGAGACTTTGTTTGCAACCTTGCAACCCCAATAATCCCCCCTCAAACGAAGGACCACAGAGCCCCCCCGTTAGATCCTCGACCCACCAGGTCTTCCTACCCCTCGGTCCACCCGACCTACTAGGACTTCCTTGCCTAACCACAACTAGGACTTCCTGCCTGGTGTCTGGTCCTCTTGATCCGGACATGAGAGTCTCTACTTCTTTTGTTCGAGGTCAATACTCTACTCACATGACTCGATTAGACCATAGCTCTTGTGCACAGTCGGCGGTTAGACCTTCTGGCAATCCGAGCTCTAATACCAATTGTTAGGACCGAAGGAATTTAGATATCTCCACAATGATATAATATTGTCCACTTTGGGCCTGGGCCCTCATGGTTTTTCTCTTGAGCTCTACCCAAAAGGCCCCATAAAAAAGAATTTTTTTTTCCTTATAAGCTCATGATATTTTCCATGTGTTTTCAATGTGGGACTTTGTTTGCAACCTTGCAACCCCAACAACAACTTCATGAGAGGCCTCCTGAGCAACCATCCTCTACTCCTGAGTCGCCATCTGTGCCTCCCGATTGGCTATCCTCTCCTCCTGAGTGCTCATCCTCTGATCCTGAGCGGTGACCCTCTGATCTATTGAGGCCAATTGAGTACGCAGTTTTTAATTTTCGCGTCTTAATATCTACACCTCACTAGAGGAAGAAGAAGAACTATCACAGCCCCTAGGAGTCCTCAGACGATCAACTACCACTTTGGCCTTGGAGCCAAGACCGTAGAGGGTAGAGTTTTTTGTCCTTCCATCGATAACATCATAATATATCTCATTTAGTACATCGGTGGATAGAGGTTGTGACTCTACCCCCTCTGCTATTGGTTGAGATGTCTGAGTCACTCTATTTGAAATTTCCTCCTGCGTGAAAAAATAATATGATTAATATCTAATTAGTTCACAATTACTAAAGGTAATAATCGGTAACGATTAAATGTAATAAAGTTAATAATCTTACGTGTATGACCTGAGATCGAGAATTGACAAATGTGTCATTTTTTTCTTGTGAGTCTTTAAAAAGACCTCCAAACAAGTGGGTTGATGTTCTAGAGAACATTCCTGCATACACAAATCATTTATGACAAAATTATACAAGTATGGTAATAAATTAAAATTTTATTAAGATATAACTTAAAAAAAAACTCACCAAATCCATTGCATGCTCAACAAAAAATTTGGATCCTGATGTATGCCGAGCGGATCCGGTGCTTGGGCCACCTGAATCTATATTGTTATTGGCTCAAGCTTTTTTAGAATTTTCTTGCCATCTTTCTATAGCCTAGGTGGTCGTCCATGCACCCCAGATCTCGTCTTATACATAACTTGGCTTCGTGCCCTTCTTCCTCATATAGTATTGAAGGTCCTTGTAGAGTCTTGCATAATATATATTCCACGTGGCTATAAATTGTGCTTCGTGACCTTTCTCCCAGATATATTTTTTCTATAATTATAAATTAAAATTTTAGTATACTAAAGGATAAATAGTATATAATATCCAACATATTAAATTTACTTACAACAAATTCTTTATAATAAAAATATTTAGTCTCCTGGTCTACATGTCTCCATGTAGTACCAGACACACAAACTCTTTCTTTAAATTTTTCACTAATATATGTCGCAACTCCATGGCCACCTAGAGTAAAACTGTATGAATTTTTTTTAAGGAATGAGAAATATGTTATAAAACAGTCTATAAACATGAATTAATAAAAACAAAAAATACTTATGTCTCCCCAACAACCCTCAATACTATATGGCCATGGAGTGCTACTGTTTGATCAGCCATGATAATATTTGCTAAATAACGTTACAACACATCATAATAGAAAGCATACTAACATGATAATATTTGCACAAAACAAGATGGAAGCATAACTTACTTGATGAACAATAATACTAATATTGAATCATTACTAACATCTAATTAATCAATATTAATAGTTTCTAAGTTCACATTGCTAGACTCTGTTAGTTCAACAATATCCTCACTGCTGGACATCTGTCAATCATCTATCTTCTCATAAGTGATATTAACATCTACAAGTAATTGAGATGTGAATTGAAGTTGTGAATCAACTGAATATCTCTTCACTTCGTCATTCTAAAATGCATCATGGTTTTGAGCAGTAATGGTGTTCAACATTTCTATGATCAAGCGAGGTTTCATTCGACAAATAAATAACTATTACTAGATCTTCTTCTCTTCGTAGGGTATTTAAGATAAAAAACTTGACCCACTTGTACCTCGAAAATGAAAGGTTCAAACTTGTTAAATCTTTTATTTGTATTAACCTTAACTAAAGTGCAGTTTGGATGTATTCTGGTACCTGTTATTGAGGTCAGATCATACCATGAACATTTGAACAACACATACATCTTTATAGGTAATGCAGGATATTCAATCTCTATGATTTCGTCAAGTCTGCTATAGTAATAAAACTCAATGTTACTGTTGTCGATATCCTTTAATGCAAACATCAAAATTATAGGTTAATCTCCGTGAATCTCGTTATGCCACGTGAAATCTTAGGTCATTCACATAGTAACCAGAGTACACCATAATTTTACGAAGGAGTCCTGACATAAGATTAATTATCCTATCATCTTGCACATTCGATATTCTATGGTCTTTTACCTATAAAAATAATTATGATATAAATTAGGATCGGACTTAATTGAAAAAAATTACTCAGGAAAATTCTTTAACTTACATATATTTGAAATCATAATGCAAATTCGGTCTCTAACTTCTCAACTATCTCACTTGCACCCAATGATGAATTTTATATATGTAATTATTGTTCATACAAGCTGTGAAAGAAAATAATTTTAAGACAGTTGGGATATCAATTAAACAAACAAAACGAGATAAATGTAAAACGGGATAAATGTTTGATTAGAGAAGTCAACTTACTTTATATAGAGTTTGACCTCATCACAGTTTAAGAGTATGTATGTTCTTGTAGTATAGTATTCTTGTTGAATTAACCATCTAGAAACAAATGCACCCATTAGCTTACTAGAAAATTTGAAAATAGAAAGCATCGTTGGGTCTATCGTTGAGCATCATCAGAATTTCTAGGACACTTGCGATGTCTGATTTTCACATTATTAGTAAAATAATAGGAGCAGAAAGAAGATGCTTCTTCAACCAGATAAGTATTACATATTAACCCCTCAACTCTTCCTTTGATACGAATATTATTCTTTAATTTTCTCAAAAACTTTTCGAATGGATACATCCATCTATATTGCACATGACCAGCTATTCATGCCTCGTAAGGTAAATGTACTGGTAGATGTTCCATTGAATAAAAAAACTGAGTGGAAATATGCGCTCCAGCTTACAAAGTATGAGAGAAATGTTTGTTTCTAGCCGAAGCATATCGACCGTCATAATACACCTCGTTATCAAATATCTAAAAAATAGACTCAATTTCGTAAGTGTTTACTAAACATTATTAGGAAGTAGATCATAGAAGGCTATTAGAATAAGTCGTTGTATGAACACGTGACAGTCATGACTCTTTATTCCAAACATCTTTAACCTGTTCATATCAACGCATCTACCCAAATTCGAGGCATACTCATCTAAAAATTTTATTTCTTTCAACCAACTACATAAAACTTGCTTACTATCTTTGTCAAATGTATAACAAACCTTTGAAAATTTATTTATTATTTCATTCTAATGCAACTTTGGTCTGCTGATTAGTTCTTTTAATTTCTCACATGATTTTACAGTGTCTTTAGTTCTTCCAGGCACATTTATCATAGTATTGAAGATATTATCAAAAAAAAATTCTCAACATGTATCACGTCTAATTTATGTTGAATGAGTAGATACTTCCAATATGGCAGCTCCTAGAAAATATTTCTTTTCTTCCAACCATACTTGCACATCTTAACAATTTATTTATTTATCTCATCAGAATCAGGCTAAGATACTGGTAGAAATCCATAATAGTCTATTTGTTCAATGATTTTTTCACTTGAAGCATGGACTGTTGGGGGAACCTTTCTGACTACAACATTCTTTAAGAAATTTTTCTTATTTTGCCTGAAAGAGTAATCAACTGGTAAAAATTTATGATAATTATTAAACCAAGATATCTTCCCATTGCAAGATAATGAAAATACATCAGCCTTTGTCATGTAATGTGAGCATGCTAATTTACCAGCCGTGCTCCATCTTGACAATATTGAATATGCTGAAAATTCACTGATCGTCTATAATAAGGCAGCATGCAATGTAAAATTAGTTTTACTTGTAACATCATAAGTCACTGCTCCTACATTCTATAATTCATTCATCTCGGCAATGAGAGGTTGTAAGAAAACATCTATCTTCTCTTTAGGATTGGTTGGACCAGGGATAAGCACAGTAAGGAATATAAATTCATCTTTCATGAACATCCACGGTGGTAAATTGTACAGTGTTAATATAACTGACCAAGATGAATATTATTGTCCTGACTGACCAAATGGCTGAAATTCATCTGCGAAAAATTTCAATCTCACGTTACGTTGTTCCATTGCAAAGGAGGGAAATACAATATCAAGATATTTTCATGCAGAGAAATCACAAGGATGACATATTATACCTCCTTCGTGCTCATGCTCATGATGCCACATCATGTGGCAAGCTGTAGCGGTAGATGCATACAAGCGTTGAAGTCTAGCAATTAACGGGAAGTAATATATTATTTTCCAAACAATATTTTTCGTCTTCTTCCCTGGGATGCGAGTACGATGCTTATAACGAGGGTGAGTACATATTCTGCATTCAATAAGTTTGCTATCTTCATTCCAAAATATCATGCATCTGTTTATACAACAATCAATTTTTCTACAAGCAAACCTAAACCCCTAACTAATTTCTTTGTACTGTAGAAGCTATCAGTCATACAATTATTTGTAGGGAGCAACTCTGACATCAATTGACATATGTCATCATAATATCTTTCTAAAAAATGATGTTCTGCTTTCATATTCAGTAATCTTGCAATAGTTGATAGTTAAGAATGACCAAAAGAAATATATTCTCACACTTCTCTTTCACTAGCCTTTAATATTTCATATAGTTGCTGATATTCAAGTGTTAGTATTTCATCTATATTGGAATAATCACCTGCATTAATTGCATCGTGAACCATTGATTGCATTACAATATCATTAGTTGATGATTCCCCAACAACAGTTGTGTCAGATGACGAACCATCTAAAGACCCAATTGATTCATACAAATAAGGCTCTCCGTGGCAGTACTAGTTGTAGTAATTGAGAATAAAACCATTTATATATATATATAGTTTCACGGTATCCTAATCATGGAAGGTTTTATTTTACATTTGTAATAATTACACGGACACCGTAACTTGACAATATTCATACATTCTGGATGACTCTTAGCAAAGTTCACAAACTGTTAAACTTTAGCAATAAAATCATCTCTGATAAATCTATTTTATAATCGATTGTACATCCAAACTTTTTTCATATATATTGTTACCTAATGAGAAAAAAATTCAAAACATTATTGAACTTGTACAATTTAAATTAAGCTTAAATAAAATAATCATACATAATATTATAATATTATTAATAGCATGCACTCATATTAAACTTCATTTTGAAAGTCACATTTTCACACGGTCTTTATATTACCCTTATTTAAATAATTTAAATTGTATACCCAAGGTCTTTGGATCATATTAAATTTTAGGAATTTGTATAGAATTACTTATAATCAGTTTTAAATTTTCTAAATATTATTTTAAGTATATGTTTAGGTTTCTATTTCTTCTAATGTATATTTGATATAGGTTTGGAGTAATAATTCATACTATAACAAGTCAAATAATAATACAAAGTATATGGATTGCTAAAACTATAAAATTTAGGATTAAAATTAAAACATGTTTTCCCACATATTAAACTTAGATAATAAGAAACGAAAAATATCACCGAATAATCATGATCTTTAATTTAAATAATCATTCAATAACCAAGAACTTGTATCAACCTAAATCACAAAAAATCTATATTTCATATCAGAGACAATCAAAAGATAATGAGCTCTAAAATTAACATAGATGTAAATATATCAACATTAAATAATAAAATAACTATATTATGTTATAAATCAAAATACTAAATTAATTTACATATAAATTCTGTTGGATCGTTAGAGACGAGAGAGAGGGGGGGGAGTGAATCTCGTTCGAAAATCTTTTCTTACTCGTTCGGAAA